>NW_020870889.1:42500-46303 GCF_003789085.1 Penaeus vannamei | reverse complement strand
TCCAATATTTTTTAAACAATATAATATAATAATCTGAAAACTTGATACAAGGTATAATTTGTTAGTATTAAAGAGACGACCTGGCATCTCATGACCCTGTGAATCAAACCTTGTTCTTGTTCCACGAAATTCTTTGAACCCGTGTGTTTATGTTTATTTTGGTAAACACATTTTTATTTAGTCTCTCAAGGCTAGGTGTTATTTTTAGGATATTCAGGCTTGTACAGGGATGATGCTAACTAGTATTGTAGGCTTTGAGAAGTTGCTTAAACGTATATCCTGTTTAAAAAAAAAATCGTTACCGTACTTTTTGTGTTTAGCCTTTGTTTAATCTATTATTTGAGTGCCATTTAATTCGGAAATTAACTATAACAACAATGCGAAGTGAAGTTCAATTCGACATTCCTTTAACCTATGAAAATACATAGCAACGAAAAATCAAAACAAAAAAACACGATTCCTATTTTTTTCTCTCTCTCTCTTACCCTTCTGTCTTTTATCATCCCCGTCTCCCTTTCCATCTCAATCATCCTCTCCCCTTCATTTTCTCTCTTTCTCCCTCTGCGCAAATATTGACGCTTCCTTTACTTGCATGGCCTCATGGGAATGCTTGTTATCTTAATTACATGCTTTTTACCTCGTCTTTCGCTGGTTATTTACTTTATCTACTGTTGCTCCTCTTTCCGAAAAATGTTGCAAGGGCGCCTACCAATATAAGTACACAGAGCAAATATACGTATACAATATATATACAGAATAATAATGAAAATGATGGATCATTACAGTGAGAATACTAAGGCGTTTTACCATCATAAAAATAATGTCAGTAATAATGATGGTGATGGTGGTGGTAATGATGATGATGATGGTGATGATGGCGATGGTGATATTATAGCGATAGTGATAGTGATGGTGAGGAGAGGAGGAGGAGGAGGAGGATGAATAATAATATTAATACTGATTTGAAGAATAAGAATAAGACAATATTAAAAAAAATGATGAAAAAATAATGAGGATAATAGTGAAAATAATAATGATAACGATAATGATGAAAAATAAGATATAGATAAATATACTACTACCACTCAGAGCAATAGTGAAAAGAAATTTGATAATTATGATAACAAGAAATGATAATAATAATGATATTATGGTAACATTATTTTTTAATTGATATTGATAGTATTATTGCTATTATAGTTATCATCATTATTATGATTATCACTTTTATTATCATATTATCATTGCTTTTATTCTTCATAATGCTTTTAGTATTGCAATTTTTATTATCAGTATAATTATAGTTTTTATTATTATTATTATTATTATTATCATTATTATTGTTGTTGACATCATTACTGTCATTATTGTCACTATTTATTGATATTATTGTTATTATTATTGTCATTATTTTCATCAATATTTTTATTGATTTTGTTATATTGCTATATCTATTACAATTACTATATCATTTAACTTATATTGCTGTTACTATTATTATTATCATTATACCTATTATTGTCCTTTTTATTATTATGATTATAGTTTTAAGTATTGTTGATATCATTTATATCATCATCATTATCATCTTTACTTATCAATATTAATATAATAGCAATAAGGATGATAATATTAGTTTTATGATAAAAATAATGGCAATAATAAGAAAAATAATGATTATAATGACAGCAACAATGATAATGATATCAAGAATGTTGACAGAAATAGTAATGATAATCATAATTATAAAAAAAATGTAAAACTGTAGTGATGATAATGATAATAATAACAGTAGTAACAACTGTAATGATAATTATAATCGCAATATAAATGTAATAAAAAATAATCATAATATACAGGATAAAGAACGATACTATAACACCAGAATTCAAAACGTCTAAGCGACACATATCGAGGCAGTTATCATCAGAACAGAAACAAAGAAAAAAAAAAAAAAAAAAGATCTGCTTATGCCACTTACGCGGACTCTTTTGAAATACTAAGAAAAAAAAGAAAGAAAAAAGAAAGAAAAAAACAAGATCTGCTTATGCCACCCCCGCGACTCTTTGAAATACTAAGAAAAGAAAGAAAGAAAGAAAGAAAAAAAATCTGCTTATGCCACCCCGCGGACTCTTTTGAAATACTAAGAAAAGAAAGAAAGAAAGAAAGAAAAAAAAATCTGCTTATGCCACCCCGCGGACTCTTTTGAAATACTAAGAAAAAGAAAGAAAGAAAGAAAAAAAAAAAAATCTGCTTATGCCACCCCGCGGACTCTTTTGAAATACTAAGAAAAAAAGAAAGAAAGAAAGAAAAAAAAAATCTGCTTATGCCACCCCCGCGACTCTTTTGAAATACTAAGAAAAAAAAGAAAGAAAAAAAAAAAAAAAACAAAATCTTCTTATGCCACCCCCGCGGACTCTTTTGAAATACTAAGAAAAAAAAGAAAGAAAGAAAAAAAACAAGATCTGCTTATGCCACCCCCGCGGACTCTTTTGAAATACTAAGAAAAGAAAGAAAGAAAGAAAGAAAAAAAAAATCTGCTTATGCCACCCCCGCGGACTCTTTTGAAATACTAAGAAAAGAAAGAAAGAAAAAAAAAAAAATCTGCTTATGCACCCCCGCGGACTCTTTTGAAATACTAAGAAAAGAAAGAAAGAAAGAAAGAAAAAAAAATCTGACCCCGCGACTCTTTTGAAATACTAAGAAAAAAGAAAGAAAGAAAAAAACAAGATCTGCTTATGCCACCCCCGCGGACTCTTTTGAAATACTAAGAAAAGAAAGAAAGAAAGAAAGAAAAAAAAAATCTGCTTATGCCACCCCGCGGACTCTTTTGAAATACTAAAAAAAGAAAGAAAGAAAGAAAAAAAAAACAAAATCTCTTATGCCACCCCCGCGGACTCTTTTGAAAACTAAGAAAAAAAAGAAAGAAAAAAAAAAACAAGATCTGCTTATGCCACCCCCGCGGACTCTTTTGAAATACTAAAAAAAAAAAAAAGAAGAAAGAAAGAAAAAAAAAAAAACAAGATCTGCTTATGCCACTCCCGCGGACTCTTTGAAATGCTAAGAAAAAAAAAAAAGAAAAAAGAAAGAAAGAAAAAAAAATCTTATGCCACCCCCGCGGACTCTTTTGAAATGCTAAAAAAAGAAAGAAAGAAAGAAAGAAAAAAAAAATCTGCTTATGCACCCCGCGGACTCTTTTGAAATACTAAGAAAAAAAGAAAAAAAAGAAAGAAAAAAACAAATCTTATGCACCCCCGCGGACTCTTTTGAAATACTAAGAAAAAAGAAAAAAAAAGAAAAAAAACAAAATCTTGCTTATGCCACCCCCGCGGACTCTTTGAAATACTAAAAAAAAAAAGAAAAAAGAAAGGAAAAAAAAAAAAAACAAGATCTGCTTATGCCACTCCGCGGACTCTTTTGAAATGCTAAAAAAAAAAAAAAAAAAAAAAAAAATCTGTTTATGACTCTTTTGAAATGAAAAAAGAAAGAAAGAAAGAAAGAAAACAAGATCTGCTTATGCACCCCGGACTCTTTTGAAATACTAAAAAAAAAAAGAAGAAAAAAAAACAAGATCTGCTTATGCCACCCCCGCGGACTCTTTTGAAATGCTAAGAAAAAGAAGAAAGAAAGAAAAAAAAAGATCTGCTTATGCCGTCCCGCGGACTCCTTTGAAATGCAAAAAGAAAGAAAGAAAAAAAAAAAAGAGAGAAAAAAGAAAAGAAAAAAATATCTGCTTATGCCACCCCGCGAACTCTTTTGAAACACTAAGAAAAGTAAAAGAAAGAAAAAAAAAAAAAATCTGC
>NW_020870889.1:30000-35000 GCF_003789085.1 Penaeus vannamei | reverse complement strand
TTGGATAAGTAGCGGCTCTGTGATCCTTAAACCGACGTAAAGTTATTCAGTATTATTCACGGAAAGGATAAAGTGAGTGAGTCATTTTATATGTAAAAGAAAAAAAAGAAAAGATCCAGCTTGAATTTATCGTTGTAGGCGGAGGGATGGAAATGCATTGTGAAGCGTCGGGAGGGGTTGACTCTTGAGATCTTACAAGAAAAGCCAATTCTTGAACGGAAGCTGACTGGCGGACAAAGAAAGTCCGCTCTCCGCCTTGGGTCCGAAGGGGAGGGCGCGGGTTTCGTCAGAAGGGCGGGGGGGGGGGGAGGAGAGGAAGGGTAAAGGGGAGAGAAGGGAGGGGTGGAGGGAGGGTAGAAAGTGAGGGGTGGAGTCAGGGTAGAAAGCGGAAGAGGTGCTGTAGTGAGGATAGAGGGGAGGGGGAGAAAGGGAGAGTAGGGGGTAAAGAGAAGTGGAGGTAAAATGAGTATAGAGAAAAGAGAGAGGGAATAGAAGGAATACAGAGAAAAGGCGAGAGAAGGAATAGATTGGGTTTTAGAGAAACTTTTCTTCCGGAGTTCTTCAATTTCTAGTATTTGTGAGAAAACTTGTAGTCTAGGTCGTGGGACAATAACATCTTGAACATTTTCGCAAGCGTACAAAGAGCACTCTTTTTGCAGACACCCCCCCCCCCCTTCCCTAAAGAGCGTGCGCCTGAAACTGTTGATGGCAAAGGTGCTCTTGACCAGACAGTGTGGTCCTGCGAAAATGTTCCTGATAGTCATGCTACCCCGTAGAAGCTTGATAGGGGATAATTTCCATAATTAGGGGTCATTCTCAATTACATGTATCAGAACCAGGTAAGTCCTATAAATACTTCACGCCAACAATTCAATATGTTAACTTTCAACATGAATGAATTTATTGGCAGTTTTTAAATCAAAAATTTAAATGGTCATGAAGGCGAGCTTAGATCGGGAAAGCGGTATTCAACCACAGATACTGCGCGTCGATATGTCTGACATCGAGAGTTCATAGAGTTTAAAAAGCGTTCGATCGGCCCCCCCCCCTTAGCGAGCGCTTTGTACGCTCATAAGAATAATGACAAATTGTAACCACCCCTTACCTGTTTCCTCTTTTCTAATATTTACACGCACATACGTACACACAAAGTGATATTATTCGCTAAAGACCTCCGTAACAACACTGTTTTCACTTTGATTATAACTATAGGGCATTTGATCTCAGGAAAGGGAAAATTGGCAACTCACCCCGGACTCTAGAGAATTGTTTCGTCTTCTCTTTTTCTCTCTTTCTTCTTATCAACTGACATAATACTCATGTTAACATGTGAGGAACTTTCGAAACTCATGTGCAATAATTTTCCTTACTTTGCACAACTTAGTTTTTTTCTGAAAAGAAATTTACGAATCGGAGTACTTTAGAGTTAATGGTTGAGTTGCCAGTTTTCCCTTTCTTGAGATTGGACGGAGGATTGGCGAGTATCATATATTTATTTTCTTTCGTTTCTTATTTCGCTATTCGTTATTACAGTTCCGCTACAATTGTATTAATTTCACACAGTATATTGCTACTAATAATTTGTTTTTTTTTTTTTCTTTTAAATCTACATAGAAAATAGGTAACATTTCAGAGAAAATGATATACTGCAATTTATTATTTCCATCATAGTCATTACTGTGAAGAGAACAAGAATAGTGTTAATAATATTAATGAAAACTGTGTTCTTTTCCATTATAATAACGAAACCATATAATCATATTAAAAATATTAGTTACGCTCTAGGTTATAATAGATTTGTTTTGGTTAATTTAGTATTGACAGTTAGGTTAGATTTACCCTAGCAGAGGTATGATTAGCCGGGTTAGAATTATTGATAAAAAGTGCTCATTACTTATTGTCGACCACGTGGAGCTATTAACGCGTTCACTGTCTTAAGAAAGATCTTGAACGCGCACACTCAATCGTGACGTCACACTTTTATAGTCTTGGAATCAGCCGAAAAAGTTATTAGAAGTTGTAAAATGGGATTCATCAGTTAACTGAAATGAAAAAGAAAAAAAATCATCTTGCAATAGGAAAACCTACCACAAGATTATAGGTCAAATGGACAGTAACAAAGTTCATTATTGAAGTAAGATAAAGTAAAAATAATTTCCTCAGAGACTGTCTAAAGACTGCACATTAAGATAAGGAAAGATTATAACTATGAAATGCTTTCCAGGCTCTAACTTGCTAAAGGAAACGGTAGATCTTATGTTAGCGGAGCGGGAAGAAGGGGGGGGGGGGGCAAAATGCGCTCTTGTTTTGTGGTTGAAAATAAAGGAAGCTAGTGGATAAATACGTTGGTTTGGCATTTGGTACAGTAATTCGCTTACCGAAATTTGACTAATTATAATAATGGTGGTGGCGATGATAGTTTTAGCAGTAGTAGAAGTGAAATTATTATCATTATCGTGTTTATCATATTCAGTTTGTTTGTTGTCCGACCGCATGTTACACTTAACCTTTCCTCTAATATCATATTCGATGTGACTGAGGACCTGGATGTCGCTTTATTATGGTGTAAAATGAGATGATAATTTACATAGATATTTAAGACTGACAACCACACATATTAGGAATAAATTAGAAACCTATTCATCATTATTATTACCTTTAATATTACTCTTTTATGTAAGTGTTTTTATTGTTTTTGTTGTTTCAGTATTATTCTTCGAGACAAGTAAATTGCACTGAAGTAGGTAGACAGTTTATGCACATTTATTATTTACTTAACTATAGGAGGAGGGAGGTTGAGAAGGAAGATAAGAGGGCAAGGGAAAGAAGAAATGGGGAGACAGAAAGAGAAAGGGTACTTAAAGAGAAGGGTAGATTGGTAAGGGGAAACGGAGAAGAAATGGAGGATACATGAAAAGGAAAAGGGGATATGGACGGGGAAAGAGAGGAGGGCTATAATTTCAATAATTACCATAATTATAATTATCAACATTATCATCGTCATTATTATTATTATCATTATGGAACACAATGATACTACTTTTGGCAGTAGTAACCGGAAATAACTAATATGCGGAGCTGTTTAAAGAACGGTTCCTCTTTAATTCCTTATTTATATTATTTTGAAAATGTGGTTGAATATCTGTAAAGGAAAATCGCGGACTTGAAGTCATATAAAGAAGTGTAAACATATAGATGGCGAGGAGAATGTAATACAAATGATATGTTCAACAAATGTAAACACCGACCTTTTTATTATTTAGAGAGAGTGATAGAGAGGAGTGAGAGAGAGAGAGAGAGAGAGAGAGAGAGAGAGAGAGAGAGAGAGAGAGAGAGAGAGAGAGAGAGAGAGAGAGAGAGAGAGAGAGAGAGAGAGAGAGAGAGAGAGAGAGAGAGAGAGAGAGAGAGAGAGAGAGAGAGAGAGAGAGAGAGAGAGAGAGAGAGAGAGAAAGAGAGAGGGAGAGAAGTTCTAAAGGATATACATAAATATAAAGAGCACACAAGCAAGAGGACATGTAATTGATTGGTATTTGATGCAGCTTACTTCACAGTTCAGAATAAATCATCGAGTCACGTTTAATCGCCACAAAGAGATTAAAGAACTGATAAGACAAGTAAAATTTAGGGACCGAAGAGGTTCTCATGCCTTGGGTCTCAATCGGAGCAAATGACAGATTATTTGATTTAGAAAAAACTTTGGAACATAATGATTTTACATTTGTACATATATATTAAATATTATTTGTTTAGGTGTGTGTGTGTGTGTGTGTGTGTGTGTGTGTGTGTGTGTGTGTGTGTGTGTGTGTGTGTGTGTGTGTGTGTGTAAATAGATAAGTACACACACACACACACACACACACACACCTAAACAAATATATTTAATATATATGTACAAATGTAAAATCATTATCCAAAGTTTTTTCTAGATCAGTCCGTCACACCCAACATGAGAATGAATTTTACTTGTGTGGCGATCAAACGTGACTCACGATTTATGAACTGTGAAGTAATCAAGATACCAACAATACATATATATATATATATATATATATATATATATATATATATATATATATATATATATATATATATACGTGTGTGTGTGTGTGTGTGTGTGTGTGTGTGTGTGTGTGTGTGTGTGTGTGTGTGTGTGTGTGTGGTATATATATATATATATATATATATATATATATATATATATATATATATATATATATATATATATATGTATATATATATTATATATATATATATATATATATATATATATATATATATATATATATATTATATATATATATATATATATATATATATAATATATATATATATATATATATATATATATATATATACATTTAAACATATGCAAACGTGAGTGTGGTATTATAATTTAATCTTATGCCGCGCAGAAAGAAAAGTTTCTCTTTTCCTTTTTCTCTTCAAGAAAATATAATTCCATTCCCTTCAGGATTTCTTAAATTTCCATTCAGCTCAACTTAAATCTGTATCTAATTAGCATGTAAAAGACACCATAAGAAAGCAAGCACGGTTTCCTCGGTTTTGCCAACTTAATCACAAAACTTTGGACCAGCAAGATAGAGCTGAACAAAGGGAAAATCGGGTCCTGATTAGCGGCGTGAGTTGGTAACACTTTTTTGAGAATAAAGAAATGGAGTTTCATTTATAGCTATGTTTTTTTTATTATTATCAAATTGATATATTTTTTACTTTTTTGTCCATAATTTTCTTTGATATTATCATTGCTTCCGTTTTCATTGTCATTATCATCGTTATATTTATCCTATTCGTTATAGTTTGTTTTTAGTTGCTTAGCTGGATAACTCAAAAAGTTATGAACAGATGAAAAATGATCGCATTAGTTACCCCAGTTGCTTTGGCGATCGGGCTGTGTTATTATTACCATTACCTTTCTTACCTGCGAGGTTATGTTTACCGGCGTGAACAATATACTCGAGGAAGAGGTGATTTTATTTATT
>NW_020870889.1:5000-15000 GCF_003789085.1 Penaeus vannamei | reverse complement strand
TACCACGCTCTGACGCACATTGCTGGAGAGAGAAGAGAGTTTTCAAGAAATATCATCTTACAAAACATAAAATCTAATAGGTGATTAAGACAAGGTAATATCCCCCGTATTAATGTGTAGTAAAACGTATTAAAACCAGCCGCTTCACTCACACATCGGTGGAGTGGGATAACGATACTTAGAAACCAAACTTAGAAGGCAATGGCACTTACAAACAAAAGCCACTTAGAAACTGCACATGTGTAACAATGCAGCAAAGCCTGTGCATTGAACCAAAAGGAGAATTACACGTGCCTGACCTTGGCCCTCAAGAAAATAGAGCAATGAAGAGGAGAGAGAGAAGGGGAGGGAGGGAAGGAGAGAGAGGAGAGAGAGAGAGAGAGAGGGAGAGAGAGAGAGAGAGAGAGAGAGAGAGAGAGAGAGAGAGAGAGAGAGAGAGAGAGAAGAGAGAGAGAGAGAGAGAGAGAGAGAAAGAGAGAGAAGAGGGAAAGAAGAAGAGAGAGAGAGAGAAGGGGAGGGAGGGAAGTATAGAGATAAGAGAGAGAGAGAGCGAGAAGAAATATAGATAGATAAAAGAGAGAGAGAGAGAGAGAGAGAGAGAGAGAGAGGGAGACGGGTGAGAGACTGAAACAGACAGATAAACAGAGACCTAGAAAAAAAAGAGCAGAAAAGTAAATAAGACTGAAGAGAGAAAACTACACTACTTGCGCACGGCTGGAACACGAGCAAAATACCGAACGAGCCTACCATTGGCTTTCCGTTAGTTATAATTCCCCGCTAACGGTATCCTATTGCGTCCCTCCCCCCCTGCCCCCCCCCCCTCCTCCTTCCAGACTGCCCTGCAAGCGATTCCCTGTCTTTGTCCATTGTTTACAAGCATAATAGTGACCCTCATTTGGTTTGCGGAGGTGATACAATAAGCGAAAATGCGTCTAAATAGAGCTCATGGGCGAGGTGGCTGCGCTCAGTGAATGGGCGCGTAAGAGGTCGACTTCAACTTCATTCATAGACTCGAAAGAAAGAAAAAAGGAAGAAGAAAAAAAAATGAGAGATGGAGGAAAACATCGGAAAAAGTAATGAGATCGGTTGGTTTTTTAAGATTCGTGTTTGTTATTGCCGTTATTTATGGTACTATTGCTGTTTATAGCACTATATTACTGGGTTTATTAGCTGTTGTTGTTATTGTTCTTTATCAATGTATCCATCATTTTTCTTAATTTTGGTTACTGGGTTTATTATCATTATCATTATGACTTGTTGTTGTTTATTTATTATTATTATTATTATTATTATTTATTATTATTATTATTATTTATTATTATTATTATTATTATTATATATTATTATTATATTTCATTATTGTTATTAATTATTATTTATATTATCATTAACATATTACCAATTATCACTATTGTTATGATTGTTATATTAAATGATCATTGTTATTGCTTTTGATATTATTGTCAATGTTTATTATAATTGTATTATTTATTAATCATTATATTATTATTATTATATTATTATTATTATATCCTATTTGTTATTATCACCATCATCATTATTAACTATCGCTCATCTCACGGCTGATAATACTACTATTATCATCATTACATAATAATATTATCTATCTATCTATCTATCTATCTATCTATCTATCTATCTATATATATATATATATATATATATATATTATATATATATGATATATAAAAATAAATAAAAATGGATATCATCATCATTATTATCTTTGTTATCATTTCATCATGTATGCTTCATCCTGATCATATCAATGATTGTCATTATTGTATTCACCGCACTATTGTTAGTATACATTATTATATTTATTGAGTTTATCATTATTGTTACTACTATTCATTTATTTTCATTATCACTATCATCATTATTTTTAAAACAAAAAATTCCAATGCCCCAGCAAAATTTTTTAATTTTTTTTAACCTAAATTAGTATATGTTTTTATTATTAGCATTATTTTACTATGCGACTATTAATTCCTTTTTTATTGTCAGTTATTGATATTACTATTATTATTATTATATTATTATTATCAACTATTGTTAATCATTAAGTTATCGATCAATCACAGGATCGGACTTATTATTGGATTAATTGGGGTTGATCATTATTATTGGGGGTATATATGTCATTTTATTGTGCCTTAATTGTCAATTATTATCAAGTAATTACTAAATTTAATGGGACTATATTAACATATTAATTATTTATTATTAATATTATTGTTACCGGTTGTTACTAATATTACATCTTGTATTATTATTATTCAGTTACAATTGATTATTATATGATTATTATTCCATTAAGAATTCATTATTATTATTGAATATTATTATTGATTATATATCGAATATTATTATTACTATTATCATCATCATCATGCATCAATTATTATTAAAGTATTATTATCGATTTACATCATTATTACTGTTGTTCAGGTTTGTTATTATTTTGTTTATCTTTTATCATCCAGTAACTATTATATCTCTGTATTAGGATTATTACTATTATCTAATTCCATCTTCCACTACTCTATATACCATATATTAAGGTAATACAGTATCTCTGCTATCACTAGCATCGTTATCAGTGCATTATGTAATATTGTTGCTTAATCATCATCACTTCGTCGTGTAACGCAGACAAGGTGACGGATTGTTGGTGACCGCCGGTGGAAGGCCGAATAAGGTCCAGGGCATTAGCATGACGGTGGTAAAGTGGTCCAAGGGCACGCCTACAGACGCATCGCCTTGCAGAGACGGAGAGACAGCGAAATCAATATGGTGTTGCTAAGTAAAGGCGATATCGGTTACATTAGGCCATAAACATTCCGAGGCTCATTTTTTATATTATTATATTATTATTTATTTAATCATCGATATCTATATAAATCGCCCTCGGACTACCTTGTGTTAATTATTTCTGGGTAATTTCATTATTGAGAGTGGACTAACGACACTGTAAACTGGATAATCAACAGATAGCAAATTATCGGGTTATTTAATTCATTCGGTAATTTCCAAGGTAGATAATCTGAGGGGCCATTGGTTTAACCCCATTGTTAAACCTGTTGTGACTTGTATTTCTAGTCTTACATTACACGATATGCGGCGGAGTTTTGGGACGCACGCTTGGCTCTAAGGATGCTGTGCCCCTATTCTCGGCAAGCGAGTTCAAATATCATCATTCTCCTTTCTTTATATATCCTTTGTTTTTTTTTGCTATTTGTTTACCTCCTTTCTTTCTTTTGTTTGCCTTTTTTTTTTTTTTTTTTTTTCGCCTTTTCTTATTTTCCACGTTTGTCGAACATGAGGATGGTATTAATAAAACAAAAGAGAGTTGGTCTACCGAATCGCAACATTCCTTCACTCCAATGGTGCTCTGCTGTGCGGGTCTCGTTCGTCGCTCGGTCTCTCGGCTACTCTTCGCCCTTCAGGCATCTGGTCTCCAGGGCGCATCCACAGTCCCGCGTTTTTCCGCCCGTGCTCCTCCACTCGGACGCGATTTATTGTCTGTCTCCGGCTCCTCCCTCTCTGCCCTCTCTCCATCCTGTCTCTCTGTCTCCCCCCTCTCTCTCTCAGCTAAATGGGAGGAACTGAACATCTTTAACGGGAAAGCTTGCGTATTTGCTCCTTCTTCTGCGCCTTCCAGAGGCCATAACGTTATGTTGGGGCCGGGTTTGTTTTCGTAGTTCCTCCGTACCCTCGGGGACGTCCGGCTCGCAAGAGAGAAGCGTGAGATAGAGGCAGAGAAGACCGGAACAATATCACTTGATATCTTTCGGAAAACCGAATGGTGGATAACCAAATGGCAGATATTAGCTGGAATAAAAATGAATTAATACGATATTGCTATTGTTGATATCCAGTTATACTGCCACTATTTTATAATGATACAAATAGTGAGATTATGCTAGAAATGATTAAATAAATAATAATATACAATAATAAAAATGAGTAATACTTCATGCATATGTTCCATCGCGGAGGTGCAGATGAGGAATCAAGATACGCGCACACAGCTACCTTAAACAATAGAGGTATATTTGGTGTTCAGTTCTCCCATCTGAAGCTGAAAGATGTAGAGAGGGGGGGGGAGATTAGTGGAGTACGCGGAGATAAAGACGAAGATGGAGGAGAGGAGTAGCGTAGAGAGTGGGATTGGAGAGTAGAGGGTAGAGAGAGAAGAGGTAGAGAGGTAGGGTAGGTGAGGAGAGAGGAAGAGGGGATTAAGAGTAGAGAGATCAGGATGAAGAGGGGGGACGGAAGATCCCCGTAGAAAGGGGTAGAGAGTGAGTAAGTGAGGGAGATAGGACGTATGAAGAGGGGGAGGGATGAGAATAAAAGAAACAAGAGTAAGAAGAAGAAGGTAGAAGAGGGGAACGCATACTGGAAGATGTAGAGACAGAGAGAGTGGGAGGGGGGATAAGAGATAAATCATACAAAGAGAATTAGACGAAGAGAGAAATAGACACAGACGCTGCAAAAGAATAAGAAACAGGCAGACGGAGGTTAGTACAACATAACGCGACCGACAATGAATAACTCACGCGACTTATGTCGCTTACGCAATACATCACAATATATTAATTACATTACTATCTCATATTTCCAATATATATATTATTAATATAATAATATAAGATTTGTTGATGTGTGTGTTGTTGCGTGCGTGATCGTGAGATTGTAGTGTGTGGGTGAATGTGTGTAGTGTGTGTGTGTGTTGATGATTTGTGTCGTGTTGTGATGTGCTGATGTGTGAGTGGACTGCCGTGGCGTGTGTGTGGTTAGTAAGGATGTGTAGTAGTGTGTGTGTGTGAAATGTGTGTGTGTGTGATGTAGTGTGTGTGTTTGTTTATTTATTAGGTATTATATATGTATTTAAAAGGTTAATATTATTATACTATAGGGTATATCAAATACATTTATATAATAATAGACATATAAAGTAGCAATAACTGACCAATTAAACTAATAATTAAATTAATGAATACAATTAAACCTAAAATTATATATAATAAGTATTGATTATAATAATCAGATCACAAACTACCACACACAACACATCACAACACAACCAAATCACGATAGCAACATCACACACATATACACACACACACTAACACACACACACATATATATTAAATAATTAATTAAATATAATTATATATATATATATTAATAGTTAGATTAATAATATATATAATAGTAACATAAAATAATAGATAATTAATAATAATTATATAAGTTGCATCACACAGTTACATATTTCAATAAGGGGAGAAAAATCACCACACGACTGAATCCCGTTGCAGATGCATGGCGAACATCACCCAGACATATGAGACTACTCTACAATTGGGTCCTCCATCTCATCTGTGAAATACACCATTGATCTGATAATACTCATGATATATAGTACGTATTTAATCTACGATCTGATAAACATTTTCTAATCAAACCTGGAGATAATACGTTCACAGCGTTATGCACAATCTCAATGATACTTACAATAACAATAGCTAGCGATTGGATCAATTGCGTCAATATAGAACTTGATAGCAATAGAACGTAACCTTGTACATAGTCGCTAAGGGTAAACGAAATATTAAATTATTTAGCATATATATTTAGATTTATTGAATATGTCTGACGAAGAAGAGACTGATGGAGAGAATCAGACCATCAAGAAGAGACCATAACACAACACAGAGTTAACTGAGATACAAGATTTGGACACCTAGAACAGATTGAAGTATCATTTTACTCAGCATGATAAAAAAAAAAGTGTATTATATGAATTATATGATAATAAAATAATTAAATAACTATATATTAAATAAATAAACTGAGAACATATATATAATTTCATTATTGTTATCATAATATATACGATATTATACTCTATAGATAGAACTAGGATAGATCAGGATAGGATACGATTCATTGAACTAGCGCCTAGTAATCGAGGTTGTTAGTCTTATGTAGTGCTGATTGACTATCTTCACCTATTCATGTGTAAAGTTACTCGCAACACAAATCACGAATATCACCCCATAGATGATAGATTATAATGATGGATGGTGAATAATACTTAAGTAGATTAATTAACGTTCGCATCAGAGACATAAACTAAAAATTAATAATACATCTATCACGTGAGTATAATGTTGGAGTATATCGAGATTAGAATATATTACATTATTTACTAGTTAATTATTATGCCTAAAATTGACATTAATATCAAAGCAATAAAACAATGATTCATCAAGTCATTATTATGGTTGTTAATTTGATTTATTTCATTATCCATATCTGTATAGTAGTACAATATGGTAGATTTGGTTTAATGAAATAATAAATAATTATTAATATTCATTATTCATATATATATATAATCGAATTTGAGTGTATATATCTATATGAGTATATAATTAATGTAGTATCTAATAAGTTATTTACCAATAATATGTATTAATAAATAAAATTGATATATAATTCAATAATGAATTAATTTGTCAATGAGACATATTATTAAAATACAATATATTAATAAATACAAAAACAGATCATAATGTCACGTCATTATATATAACTATCACTTATCATACACTACGCCAGTACTACACCGCATAAATTTACATAGACAGAGTCTAGACTTTAGTCGAGGCATGTTACCGATTGCAAAAGACTATCTACCGATGCTCCTAACATCTACATCTCGCAACATAAGCATATCACTATTCATCACTATTCACCATAAATCTTATGTCATAAGCTAAACAGCATCATAACCTTAAAACTCCCAACATATCATATTTGAGAGCTATAATCTAAACCCACGATCGTTCTGTAATATCATAGAACGTGTATAAATTTACGGGATGATCTTTTCTTCCCGGAGACAATTCATGCTCAAAATAGTCCGTCCTTTTTTTCTCGCGTTCTATTGCTGTGTCGTGCTAAAATTATGGATTATACTTACTTCTTGTGCTTCAGTTCTTCCGTACAGATTGTGCCAGACAGAAATAAAGTCGGAAGTTGCACCGGAACTCAGAGTTACATTGAAATACTAGAACACAGCCTTATATATGGATTCTCCGGGTCGACTTTACATGTGTCCTAATGTCAAGTAATGATCGTCCTACATTTGCAAACCACACAAGGGAACAACACCCGATGTACTACACTTTTAGCACAGTGGAAGAGGATATTGTAATGTTATTTATTTGTATTATTTCTTTCATTTTATTTCATATGTAAATTTATTTGTTTATTTTGATTATTAGTTTTATCAATCAGGATGGAAGACAGTAGAAGACACGCTATTACGGACGGTTTCCGGAACACGTAAGGTTCGTCATTGATTATCATAGGCTTTCTATAGGGCCGCACATGACCTCCGCACATACCCTAGAGACGAGAAGAATCTGTTTCCGGCGCTCGTCGAAAAATTGAAAGTTTATGCTAAATTCCAATAGGTCTGAATAAAGGAGCACAGGTCAAATATAAGGTAATACATTTCTCGGTAGCCTGTAGAGTCCGACGACGAAATGAGCATGCTTGCTAAGTACTTTGTGCATCATTACCGTTCATCTGTCTAAAAAAAAAGATAAAAAGCGGAGAGAGACGATTGCGCTCATAACCACAATACACGATAATAATAATTTATTCATTATGGTGGAGACAAACATCAGTCATCATCAACGTCGTCCGTTCGTCCCTCCCATTCGCCAAGGGCCATCATCTATTATATTGGGGATAATTCAATTCACGTGGGGCAAAATAGCTCAAATATGAAGAGTCAGCATTATAGCTTAGCGTTTATGATGATGAATCCAAAGGTCGATTCTGGGAAGGCTCACATAAAAGAAAGGATGATACAGATGATGATGGAAATGTGATGAAATTGCATGAATGATAATTGATAGAGTGTAACGAATAGATGATAATGCGATAGGGATGATTGAGACTTGATGATAAGAAGTGAGGATGATGGATGGGAGGATGATGAGGATGGAAGCCAGGAGAGTGAAAGTGGTATACAAGAATACCATAGTCTTTGATTAGTAAATATCACCCTCTTTCGTGTACTTCTCATAGACCCATGTGTTTGAGTGAGTGACCGAAATAACCATTGCAAGCTAGTATACTGGATCGGAGTCAATCTCCATCTTCGCCACACCGGTTACTAGACATGCGTGGCGCGATAGTGGGAGGTAATAAAAGTACTGTACAGGACTTAGGCGTGCAGGCTTATCAAACTACACAAGAATTTCGTATTATTAATTCCGGCCTAGCAGTTCCAGAGTCTCTTTGATATATTTTACTCTTGATGTTTTAATATTTCCAAAATGCCAAAGTTAATTTGCATCATCTAAGATGAGACTTGGCACAATTGGGCCCACTTGCAAGATTCATGAAATGAATAAAAAGAAAAAACATCAGTAAAACTGAGAACAGATTCATTTCACACTTTAGCTCCATGTACCCTCTGCAAGCTCTATTAATGGCTAACACTACTTGTCTAGTCTTCTACATTTTTTTTCTCGGTCCTGTTTAATCTGTCATGTTATGGCGAATCTCTCCCAATGGTGCGTAGCGTCTACATACTTGCTGCAGCCCAAACCCACAAGCGACCACCCGTCTCACTTCCGGAACCCAGAAGAGTGCGTAGGCTAATACGTGAGCCAAACCCACAAGGACCACGCCACTGAACCCCAGAAGAGGCGTGGGAACCGGCTGCGATGAAACAGATTGCGGGGTATTCAGTGTAGATGGAGGCTACGGGTTCATGTCATTACAAGCGGGGCATGACGAGGGTAAACACATTATACAAGGCTAGATTCAAGTACAAGCCGTTGTTTTCACACACATACTTTCACATACACACATGTAGACAGCGCTCACAAACACACATACATAAACAAATAAACATCATCACAATAAGGAGGAGGGGAGGAGGGTAGTCATAATTGTCTGAAAGTATGTTCAAATGATTTAGTTTTATTGCAATTCATTGTCATCACCAACTTGCCAATTACCACATAATTAATCACCAATCTGTCATCATCAATCAGCGCCAACGTTTTAAGCAACCTCGCCAAAATATAATTAAATAAATAAATGTGTAGATTTCCCAAAACTCATTCTTTCTGTCTTAATAATTAATAGCATTATCGTTGGAAGTTACGTGATTCGGTGCTCAGGTTTCGCCTCGCACGCGCGTGTGTGTGTGAGAGAGCTTTGGGGTTGGGGGGGGGGGGGGGGGGAGGGGGGGGGGTTCTATGTACTGTGCAAGAACCGAGTAAAACGTACCTTCGCGTATATGTGTATATGAAAACATGTTTATATCTTCAACCCACCTGTACATGCGTGCGTGCGTCTGGGCCTCGATAATGAGCGCATTCATTACCATGACAGGTTGAAACGACGTAGCTTTATCCAATTCAGCGCATCATTGCCCCTATCAAAGCCCCTATCAAGGCCTCTAACGATGATCCCTTTTTAACGCGGAATCTCCAACATAGGATCGCCACCTGTAATATAACCACCAGCTCCCCGAACCATCTGTTATGAGGAAACCATCTGACGTGGAAAATAACCTGTTATGAGGGGGTATCTCTTACAAAGCCTAAACGTTATCAAGATCATCCATTACTTCTATTGCTTATTACGCACTAACTTATATCTCCCTTGGAACTTACGACGGAGATTCTGCCGACATATATAAGAAACCGTAGCCTCTTGGAGAACCTATGGAACACGTCGTCACATACCGCCAACACTATTCTTTTTTTGTGTCTTTTTTTGACTGTTTCCCCAATAATGTCACATTAATCACGGCACTTTTTTGGGTCTTATTAATCATGACACTCTGATCTCCGGATACCCAATCAAGAGATATCAAAGAATAATCAAGAGAGCCGCGATGATTGGATCTGCCGAAGATGGATAGCAACAGAGT
>NW_020870888.1:1696635-1699135 GCF_003789085.1 Penaeus vannamei | reverse complement strand
TGATAATAATAATAATAATAATTATAATAATAATAATAATGATGATGATGAATGATGATGATGATGATGATGATGATATAATAAAATATTGATAATGAAAATGATGATGATAATAATGATAAGATAATGATAATGATAATAGTGATAATGATAATAAGGGCAATGATAATAATGATATTAACAATAATAGTAATTATAACAATAATGATAATGATAACAGTAATAATAATATTCAAAATAATAATAATGATAATGATAATGATAATGATAATAATAATAATAATAATAATAATAATAATAATAATAATAATAATAATAATAATAATAATAATAATAATAATAATAATAATTATAATAATAATAATAATAATGTAATGATAATAATAATAATAATATAAAATAAATAATAATAATAATAATAATAAATTAAATAATAAATAATAATAATAATAATAATAATGATAATAACAGTAACAATAATAATGAAAAAAACAACAATAATGAAAATGTGTAATATAGTCATTATAATAAATAATAATAATAATAATAAATAATAATAATTATAATAATAATAATAATAATAGTAATAATAATAATAATAATATAATAATAATAATATAAATAATGATAATGAATAGAATAATAATAATGATGATAATGTATAATAATAACATAATAATGATGGTAATAATAGTAATGATGAAAGTAATACTAATAATAATGATAATTATAATGATAATAATATTAAAGATGAAAGTAAGAATAATAACGATAATAATAATCATAATGATAATAATAGTGATGATGATAAAAGTAGTAATCATAATATTAATAATGGTAATTAAAAAATGATGATAATAATAATATCAGTCATGATAATAAAGATGATGATAATAATAGTGATAGTAACAATGGTGATGATAATAATGATAGATTCAATAATGGAAATTATAATCATAAAAAACAAAAATATCAAATACAGAAATGATAACAATAATAACAATGATGATGAAAAAAAAAGAAACGAAGCTACAGTAAAACAAACAAAACGAAATGGTAAAAGCAATGACAACAAATATAAAAGTATTAATAGTAGATGAATCTCCATGATGACATATCGCCCGCTCATCACTCTTTGTTGCAACACTTGGGGACTGTAGTTTATGAGTTGCAATAAAGCTGAGTCTTGGCTTATGATGGCGGGGATGTTCATTATATTAATTATGGTGGAAATAATGGTGATATCAATGATAATGGTGAATATGGCGGTAATGATAAGGAGGAGTGATGATTGGTGTAGTAATTAAAATGGTGATTATTGATATTGGTACGATAATAATGATAAATGTATAAACAATAACAGTACTAATAACATATAAACAGATAAATGTGAAAATAAACAAAAAAAAAGAACATACAAGCTAAGACCTCTTTAGGGCCTCAATTGGGAACCACTTGCATGTAAGAAAACCGCTTTATTGCTACTTTTCTAACAATAACATCACATCTTAGCAGTTTACCGCTAGATTGAGATCGGTTACTTTTATTTTTAGGGAAGAGTTCATGTCTGTTCTCTTTTGTTAATCGAATTTCTTTGTTGGCCTTTTTTATCCGAAGTTGCAGGAGTATTACGTAATATTGTAGTGACTGGGATGCATTTTGTCATATACCCCAATATTTTATACTGTTCTGTTGAATGTTGATTAACACGTACAATTTGATTAACTAATCTATTTGAGTTTGGATTATCTAATCTTTGCATTCAGCAATGTATTTATTCACTTTTCGAGTCCTTAAACTGTCATTTATTAATCTATATTTTCTTTTTTTATTGATGCTGGTATGAAGACAATTATTTTTGTTTTGTTGGTGTCCGTGAAGCTAAGAAAGGGAGGAGTATTATCTTTTGAAAACTTTAAAGAAAAACATAAAAAAGTTTTGATTATCACTGTAATATCTCTGGTTCACAGTCTTCATCGAAATCAGACATTTGTCAGATACAGAGAATAATGAATGAAATATCTATACCAGTATTGGCTGGAGATAATTTAGAATGTGAAAGAAAGAGAAAACGGAGTAGGAAGCATAAGAGAGAAAGAGAAAGAGAGAGAGTGAGAGGAGAGAGAGAGAGAGAGAGAGAGAGAGAGAGAGAGAGAGAGAGAGAGAGAGAGAGAGAGAGAGAGAGAGAGAGAGAAAGAGAAAAAGAGAGAGAGGGAGAGAGAGAGAGAGAGAGAAGAGAGAGAGGACGATAGAGAGAGAAGAGAGAGAGAAAGAGAGAGAGGACGATAGAGAGAGAGAGAGAGAGAGAGGACGATAGGGAGCGCGCGAGAGAATACAAATGAATAAATTGAATTAATCATAATAAAAAAAATATATATATATCCTCCAAATCCGAAATCGCTACTCGAGTCAGGAATCCCAGAGAGCGAGCTTAGTCCACCGCAGTACAAGGATAATGTTTTAGAGTAATGGCAATAACTTTTAGATTCCTGCTTGACTT
>NW_020870888.1:1661635-1681635 GCF_003789085.1 Penaeus vannamei | reverse complement strand
AACCTTATACTTACATCACCATGATTACTAACTCCTACACATTATTTTTTTTTTTATCTCTAGTTACTGTTAACACCAATCATCTACGTAATCTTTCTTTTATTTCATACCACTCAGTCTCGCCGTGGGAAGTGACAGGATACGTGTCGCCGGAAGCTGTGGAGGCGGGTCAAGAAGCCGTCCTGACTTGCGAAACATCTTCGAGTCTGCCGGCGTCTTCCATCAGCTGGCAGACCGACGGAGAGCCACTCCAGGGTGCCATCTCCAGGCGTTCTCCGGGCATGTTCGGGGGCACTGTTACGAGGTGAGGGAAATGTTTCGGGGTGATGAGGAACGTGTGAGGTAGAGAACGTGTTTGATGGGAATGCTATATGGTGGAGGATTTGGGGTATGGCATTATTACACACACACACACACACACACACACACACACACACACACACACACACACACACACACACACACACACACACACACACACACACACACACACACACAACATGCACACATATGTATGTGTGTGTGTGTGTGTGTGTGTTGTGTGACACTGCCTCAATCAAATCACTCATGTCATACAGCGTCATCAAACACATATATATATATATATATATATATATATATATATATATATATATATATATATATATATATATATTATATATATATATATATATATGTGTTGTGTGTGTGTGTGTGTGTGTGTGTGTGTGTGTGTGTGTGTGTGTGTGTGTGTGTGTGTGTGTGTGTGTGTGTGTGTGTGTGTGTGTCTTCGTTAGCGAGCTTCAAAATAATATTAACTCATTTACTATT
Organism: Penaeus vannamei; assembly: GCF_003789085.1. NCBI lineage: Eukaryota > Metazoa > Arthropoda > Malacostraca > Decapoda > Penaeidae > Penaeus > Penaeus vannamei. The sequence continues at coordinate 1,680,825 of NW_020870888.1, read as the reverse complement.
TATTTATTAGAAATAAAATGAAAATACCTTCCTTATTAACTTATTATCTTCATCGCCAACAATCGGGCATCAGCAGTCAAAGGTCGTTCATTCATATTGACAGAAAAATCACGAATGCATTTGGGTCTCTTCGTTCTCGAGCCGAAAGATCAGCTGAGTTTTCAAACCAGCTCTTGTTTTTAATTTTCTCCCTCTCTCTCTTTCTTTCTCTTTCTTTATTTTCAGTCGCTAAAAATGAAACTTGTTATTGCCAACACCTGTTATTGCCAACACTTTTTTTTAATCATTTCCTTCGCTTCCAATAACGTCTAAGGAATGTAAGTCATTTATGAGATCCTAGCATAACAACTCCTCAGGGACAGTGAAGGGAGGGACCAAGAGACATCCCCAAGAACCTGGAAAGACCTATACAGAAAAGTCAGTTACGATCCCGCTTCTTAAATAATGATGAATGTTGAATGATCCGAAAAAAAACAAAAGATCATTTCCTTTTCTCCAGGTGATTTATTGTAATGGGTGATGGATGCCTTGGATACGAGTTGGTTAAAAAATACAATGGAAGATGTTGGGAATTGTCTTACATGGACATCTTCCATTGTATTCCATTTGTGGTGTGTGTGTGTGTGTGTGTGTGTGTGTGTGTGTGTGTGTGTGTGTGTGTGTGTGTGTGTGTGTGTGTGTGTGTGTGTGTGTGTGTGTGTGTGTGTGTGTGTGTGTGTGTGTGTGTGGTGTGTGTGTGTGTGTGTGTGTGTGTGTGTGTGTGTGATTGATGGATACATTGATTGATTGACATATAAGAAAGGCATAAACACTCTTACTCATTTAGAAATACAATTATACAGTACACTTCTTGTTACCATCCTACTTTTAAACATTCTCAAAAAATAATTGGTCGGCATTCGATTAAATTACGGATATTGAAATACTGGGAACACTTGAATCCCTCACCTCTCCTAATGTGATAAATTCATTTCCGTTTTGTCGAAAAGGTGCTACGAAAATAATTGGAAATTTTGAACACATGTCACAAAGGGAAATAGGATCTGCAATGTTAAAGTTTTAGTGAAAAACATGTTTTTTTTCTACTCTACTTCCTCTCTTCTCTCTCACTCACTCACTCACTCACTCACTCACTCACTCTCACACTCTCTCTCTCTCTCACTCTCTCTCTCTCTCTCTCTCTCTCTCTCTCTCTCTCTCTCTCTCTCTCTCTCTCTCTCTCTCTCTCTCTCTCTCTCTCTCTCTCTCTCTCTCTTCTGGTTGAAACGTTCTCTCTCCTCTCTCCATTCTCCCTCTGCTCTCCTCCTCTCTCTCTTCTCTTCTCCTCTCTCTTCGTCTCGCTCCTCTCTCTCTGCTCTCTCTCCTACCAAATGCCCGGGAACCAGAAGCAGACACCAACTGAGCTAAGTCCAGGCATAACGTAGCGCCGTACCTCCAAACTGTCCCCTACTACATCATACCACAACACCACCCTCTCTGCAGACCATAACGCCTAATCCGACGCATCCTCTACCCTCCTCAGACATCACCACCGGATTGCCGCTCCGCCGTTCACCTCTCCTCCTCAATCCTCCTCCTCCCGCCCTCTTTTTTCCTCCCCCCGTCCCGCCCTCCCGATATCACACACTCACACGCTCTACACACCCTACCCCTCTCCTCTCTCTCACCTCTCCTCTCTCCCACGTCTCACTCTCTTACCTCCTGCTCGCTCTCTCTCCTCTCTCTCTCTTTTCTGTGCGTGCTCGCCACCTCGGCTATCTCTCTCTCTCTCTCTCTCTCTCTCCTCGCCCGCTCTCTCTCTCTCTCATCTCTCTCTCTCGTCTCTCTTCTTCTGTGATGTTGTCTATGTGTGCGATGTGTGTGACAACTGTGTTATGTGCACTACTGTGTGTGTACACATCTGAATGTGTGTATCGGTGTGTGTGTTGTGTGTGTGTGATGTGCTGTTGTCGGGACCTCAACATCAATGTTGTCGATGTCTCTCTCTCTCTTCTCTTTTTCTCTTCTGTCTCGATCTGTCTGTCTGTCGCTCGCTACTTCTCTTCTCTCTCTCTCTCTCTCTCTCCTCTCTCTCTTCTCTCTCTCTACTCTCTCTCTCTGCCTCTCGTCTCTCTCTCTCCCCCCTCTCTCTCTCCGCTCTCTGCGCCTTCGGTCTCTCTTCTTCTCCTCTCTACTCTTTCTTTCTGCTCTCCCTCTCTCTCTCTCCTCTCTCCTCATCTCCTCCTCTCTCCCTCTCGACTCTCCTATCTACCCATCTCCTGGCTCTCATACCCTCTCTATTTCCCCTCTTTCCTCATATCCCTTTTGGGCGTAATTCTGTGCCCGCTTCTCCCTCTCTCTCATCCTTTCTCTCTCGCCCTACTTTCTGTCTCTTCTCTCTCCCTCCTGCCTCCGCTTTCTCTCCTCCCCTCTTCTCTTCTCTCTCTCTATCATTCACTCTCCTCTCTGGCTCACCTCCCCTCCAAGCCACTGCTGCTCCTATCTGCTTCTTGAACTCTCTGTATTCCTCCCCGGCAGGTCCGAGTGTTGGGGCTGAGGTGCGACCCGACCAGGAGCAGAACGGAACAGTTTATCGATGTGAAGCAGACAATGAACATGCCGCTCGTCAATACAAACAATCTCACGCTGCATATGTGCTGCCGTAAATGCGCTTAACGACTAACTTTCTATTCTCGCCACTTTCTTTATTTTGCTTTTTCTGTTCATCTTTATTGTAACGATTGCCTCTTTACGCGTGTCGTCGTGTGGTCGGCTGTGACTACCGAATTGTTTCCATTAGTGCGTACGGATTCCCACTAGACATCTCGATCTAAAAGGATCTTGAAAACGTTCATTCGGCTACCAAATCTTTAATCCATTTCCATTTCTCCCACAACTCTGATACCGATTCTTGTTTCGGAACTCAATACTCTCTGATCGTGTCATACTATCTAATAACTATCAAACAATACAGTACAGAGCACACACATCAACAACGACCATTCGCTAAAACTATAACACACATGGTTCTCTTTTTCCCGGTAAGATTACGACGAAAGAAGCCAGCTGGGCGGAGAATAAGACACCTGGGTCAAAATAAAACAAGGGATCAGAAGTTTTGGGTCAGAAATGGAAAAGTTTATGTAGCCCTTGAAAATACGGTCTAAATTTGTCCGAAAGTTGACCCAAGTACCCTTGAGGCAGGAGGTTAAAGCCATTGGTCACGGATACGGAGGCGGGGAGCAGGAAGGGACACTTCGGAAACCAAATAGTATTGACTCGCTTTGGGCCGTCCGTTTTCTTTTTTTTTGCGTAAAAACTTGTTTTGTTTTATTTTCATGAAAGCATTTCAGGTTTTTCCCAGGCTCTCCGTTTATTTATTTTTCCTTAGGTTCTACTTTCCTTTGTTTTTTTGTTTCCACTCTTTTCCTCTGTGGGTTCTTTGTGTCCTAATCCCACCCACCCCCCCTCCTCTCTCTCTCTTTCTCACACACATACCGCTATTATCCAATACTGTATCTACTATTCGCGCGTGTGCCTTAGATATCGTGTACAGTTAACAACCAAAAAAATCGGTGACTGCGCCTCGTTCAAAAACCTGCGCTCGAGAACTGCACTGCCTTCTTGCCCTTTAGCAAAGAGGCTCACGTTCAACAAACGACCGGCGTTAAGATCATCAGTTCTTAGAGATGTGTGCTCGGACGCTTAGTACGTGCAGCTGCGATCTACGATGAAATTACGGAAATCAACAACAGTTGCTACAATAAATCTACGCTGTTGATTTTAGACTACATAAACCTCGAGACAGCAGCACGACGGCGATCCGCTTCCTAACTTTCTGTATAGATTCCTTACCATTGCCATGGCTAATAAATTAGAGACCCTCGATCATCTCTCACAACACTCTAAATGGTACCACTAGCACCCCGACATCAATACTGTTTTGTGTGAAAACAAACGCTATGATGAAATCTTATCCACAACTCCACATTCATACGTTTCTCTAATCTCACAACAATTTCCCTTCTTCTAGATAAATGTGGAACTGACTATTTATATCACCTATTTCCCGGTCCGACGGAAATACTCACTTCGTTTGCATTTATTTACCCAAGACCGCTTACTTTATCTATGACTCTCTGCATTATCCTGTATAGTCAGCTACGCATCTGTCTCTCTCTCTCTCTCTCTCTCTCCTCAATCCGTTCCTCTCTCCCTCTCTCTCTCTCTCTCTCTCTCTCCTCTCTCTCTCTCTTCTTCGCGTTTTATTATCACCGTTATTTATAATGTAAACTTTTGATATGTTATTGGAAAATGGAATTATGCTCATGACAGATTACATTACGCCATTATATTTTCCAAAGTTACAATAATTTAATTACCAAAAATTACGAAATGAATATTAAAAGACGGACTTCAACAGGAGATATCGAGAGCAATGGTTCTTGAATAGTTTGAGGAGCGAACATCGACAAAGTGCCTAGCGCCGAACAAAAAGCGTGGAAGAATGGTAACAGTCAATCAAGGGAATATTCCCTTGCTATCCTGGTAGAGTGAAGCTAGACTCGGCCCTTCGCGGAGCGTGAGTGAGCAAGCGTGAGCCGGCGAAAAGGAGATCATTGAAAGCCCAATCTGCCCAGGTCGAAAGATTGCACCTAATAATTAGATACTAAATAATATGTTAACAGTAGAAGTTTCGCAATTCTACATCCTGTATTCCCCACCCATCTTATATTAATGCACCGCTGAACACATTCACTGTATTTAATTTCACATCATTTAATTTCCAAAAATTCGGAAACAATATAAAAGTAGGTTGATGGACGATGCACACAAATTGATTTATCTCAAACCTGAAGCTCATATAATAAATATATATACTTTCTATAAGTGGCCAGTCAAACTGACCCCGGACCACCGTCTTTCCGATTCATGAACGCGACTGGAGAGCGTGGTACGTAGGAGGCACCCAAATGAAATAAAACAAAGGAATCAAGGCCTAAACCTTTACACCCAATATTGTGGTCAAAACCATTTAATAAGGTTTGGTTACTCAAGGAGCGCTATTGAGCATACATTATTCAAGCCCACAAATTTACCACAGCAAGTTTTGTGGTGTGGTGTGAGTTAGAGAGAGAGAGAGATTTAATTTTAAAGATTGGCTTTTTAATACCATTGTTACAATGGATATTCTTTACTGTGACATTTACTGTCTGTTTATTTTTGCCCAAATCTCCCCCTGTGTGCAAGGAATGGACGGGGTTACCACCACTGACCGGGCGGGATGAACGACGCAGGTCCGGCAAGATGCTAGACCAGCACCCCCTTAACGAAAAGAGAGAGGGAGAGGAGAGGAGAGGGAGAGGAGAGGGAGAGGAGAGGAGAGGAGAGGGAGAGGGAGCGAGAGAGGAGAGAGAGAGAGAGAGAGAGCAGAGAGAGAGAGAGAGAGAGAAGCAGAGAGAGAGAGAGAGAGACGCAACGGCAAACGCAGCCTTAATAGGATAGGACCAAAAAGAGCAGTACACTCCACTCCTTGCTTAGCCAAGCGATCTTATCACTCCATCCTCTATCCCCTTTTCCTAATTATGCCAGTGTTGAACGTGGGCACCTTTCAGGCAAGAAGCGCCATGCATGAGTCCAGCCAGGTCTAGCTAGACGACATCACTTCTGTTTTGGCTGACCAGATATAAATAATATATATATATAATATATATATATATAGAATATACTAAATATATATAGTAATATATAATATATATAATATATATATATAATATACTCATATACATTAATATATACACACACACGCACCACACACACACACAGCACTAATAATACTACAGCTGTGTATGATCGCATGTATAATAATATTATTATATATATATATATATAATACCTGTCATATATATATGGATATATATACATATATAACTATATAGTATATAAATATATATAATACATGTTAGTTAGTGTGCCGTGTATATATATAATAATATTTATATATAATATATATATATATATAATATATATTATACCTATGTGCTGTTGTGTGCTGTTGTACAAATATATGTCTATATATATATGCTGTGTATGTGTAAAATCGAAGCATTCTTAAAAAGTTTATCGCCTTTAAAGCTGTTATTTTTATATCCAATCTATTATAGTTGTAAACGTTATCAACAGTGTATGTTAGGACCCATACAAGAATCAGGCATGTTTTTATTTTTATTTGTTAGTTTTATCTTCTTTTTTCACTATTATTCATCGTTAGTACCGTTTTTATTACCACTCTCTGTCACCATCCCCCCTCCCCTTCTCTCCTTTTTTATCCTATCTCTCTCTCTCTATCTAATTTACTTATCTATCTACTCCCTGGTCCGTCTAGTCCTTCCTTTCTACATCCTGTTTTCTCTCTCACCCCTCTCCAACATTCTACCCACCTCTCGATTTATCTTACCTCTCACGCCTATTCTAATCTCTCATTCCATAAATTTTCCATCTCATCCCCCTCTCCCTTTCTCCTTCCTTCACTCCCTGATTTACCATGAGAGATAGCAACCTTTTTTTTCTTACTCGTTTTCAAAGTGACAAGAAGGAAGCGAACACTAAGCCCCGCCCACCGACCCCGCTCACACGGCACACAATATATATATATATATATATATATATATATAATATATATATATATTATATATATTATATATATATATATATACATATTATATACATGTATATTATATATACATATATATATATATATATATATATATATATATATACATGTGTATATGTGTGTGTATATATATATATATATATATATATATATATATATATATATATATATATATATATATATACCTATGTGTGTTTGTGTGTGTGTACAAATATATGTCTATATATATATGTGTGTATGTGTAAAATGAAGCATTCTTAAAAGTTTTATCGCCTTTTTAAGGTTATTTTTATATCCAACTATTATTATAGTTGTAACGTTATCAACAGTTGTTGTAGGACCATACAAATGCGGATGTTTTTATTTTATTTGTTAGTTTTATCTTCTTTTTTTCACTATTATCATCGTTAGTACCGTTTTTATTACCACTCTCTGTCACCATCCCCCCTCCCCTTCTCTCCTTTTTTCTATCTCTCTCTCTCTATCTATTTATTTATCTATCTCTCCCTGTCCGTCTGTCCTTCTCTCTTCTACATCCTGTTTTCTCTTTCACCCTCTCCAACATTCTACCCATCTCTCGATTTATCTTACTCTCTCACGCCTATTCTATCTCTCATTCCTATTTTCCTCTTCCCCCTCTCCCTTTCCTCCTTCCTTCACTCCTTGTTTACCATGAGATAGCAACCTTTTTTTTCTTCCTCGTTTGTTTTCGAAGTGACAAGAAGGAGCGAACACTAAGCCCCGCCCACCGGACCCCGCTCGTGACCAAAGGGAGCGTCTTCCCATTTTTGCTTTCTCCGTTTTCTATACTTTCTGTAGTTTTTTCCCTATACTTTTGATTTTCAGGGGACTCTATTTTATTTATTTTTTTTTTTTTTTACTTAATTATTTTCTTTCGCACTCACTCCCTCCCGACCTTTTTGACATGTCCCAACCGGTACATTCCGTTCAGTCGGTAAGAATATTGGTAAAATAATGATGACCATAATTGTCTTAATTATGAATAGTATAATTATCTATATCGGTAGTACCACACTTACCATTTATATTGTTGATATCATAATCATCATAATTTTTGTTAATAACAACATTAATTTATTATAATATATTTATATTCCTATTCCTACTATTAATATGTTTTTTCTTATTATCAGTTTGATGATTATTATTATTGTTGTTATTATTATTATTACTATTATTACTATTATTATTATCATCATCATCATCATTATTATTATATTTTATCATATCATTATTCATATTATTATTATTATTATTATTATTATTATTATCATTATCATCATTATTATTATTATGATTATTATTATTATTATTATTATTATTATTATTATTATTATTATTATTATTATTATTATTATTATTATTATTATTATTATTATCATTATTATCATTATTATCATTATTATCATTTTCATCATTATTATTATCATTATTATCATTATCATCATCATCATCATTGTTATTACTATCGTATTTATCATTATTATCATTATCACTATTATTATTATTACTATGATCATTATTGTTGTTGCTGTTGTTATCATTACCATTATTATTGTTGTTGTCACGATCAACTTTGTTATTGTGATTGTTATTACAGCTTCGACTATTGTTGCAGTTGCTGTTTCCTTATCATTGACACTGTTATATTCGTAATTATCATCTCACAAGCATGTTTATTATGTTATTATAAATGCATCATTATAACTGTCACTGCTATCATCCTTACTATCATCACCATTACCCTATCAATATTATTATCATTTAATCATTATCATTTTTATAATCCTGTATATGGTAATAACTACTATCATTATTTTTTCGTTTTTATTACTGATATCATCTCCAATCTTCATATCCCTGATACTGATTATCTTGTTAAAATCACAAATTTCACTTCAAAAGTATTATCTTTATCCTAATTATAATATTACGAGATGTATTATCAACGTTGTTATTACCTTTTTCCGTTTTTTTTTTTCATCATTATGACTGATAACTTATCGTAGAAGTAATTTTCGATATTATTTGAGTATTAGAGATATAAATAGAAATCAGGGAATAAGTTATAATGAACATATTATTATAATATTAACAGGAACATAGTTTAGAATTCTCTGTCTCTACTTGTTACCATTTGTTGCCTTGTTAAATTGAATGCTTCTCGACCAGTTGATATGTAATGAAAACAAAAGTGTTTATGACATTTGCGCGTAGTTTATGAAAAATAATATACCTGCCATATGAGTTTTGAAAATGATTATTGAAAAATATGCGAATGTTATCATTTTCTGTTCTATGATGATTATGAACCGTTAAAATTTATAATTCTGAAGCAATGGGTTTCCATTTATAGTTGAAAATATACGTTACCTTTGCAAATTCATTATTATTTTTTTTTATTCATCGGTGTTCGTTCGCACGGAATACATTACTGTGTCATGCATTATTGTAATAAAAGCGAAAACTGACAATTTATGTGTTTCCATTAGATATTTAAAAATGCGTTGTTTCGCGGCGCGTTATATTAGCGAACGTAACGTAGATACATTATTTCCGCTTTGAATATTTCAGGGGATTGTCATCTCGACCCTCCTGGAATAATAATAATAATAAGATAATGATAAAATAAATAAATGATAATAATGATAATAATAAAATAAATGATGATAAATAATAATGATAATGATAAATAAAATAAAATAAAGAATAATATAATGATGATAAAATAAATAGATAATAATAATGATAATAATAAAATAAATAAATAATAATAATGATAATAATAAAATAAATAATAAATAATATAATAATAATGATAATAAATAATCATAATATAATAATATATAATAATAATATATAATAAATAATAATAATAATGATAATAATAAATAAATAAATAATAATAATGATAATAATAAATAAATAATAATGATAATGATAATAATTAATAAATAAATAATGATAATGATAATAATAAGATAAATAAATAATGATAATGATAATAATGAAATAATAAATAAATAAATAATAATAATAATGAAATAAATAATATAATGATAATAATAGAATAAATAATAATAATAATGATAATAATAAGATAAATTAATAAATGATAATAATGGATAATAATAATATTAATAAAATAGACAATAAATAATAATATAATAATAGAATAAAAAATAATAATAATAATAATAAATAAATAAATAAACAATGAATAATAATGATAATGATGATATAAATAAATAAATAAAATGATAATAACAAAGTAATAAATAATGATAATATAATAACAAAATAAATAAATAATGATAATAATAACAATAATAAAATAAATAATAATAATGATAATTATAAAAATAAACGACTAATGTTCCTTCCTGTGTATCATTATTATGGTGGCAAGCTTGCTTTTGTAATTTATTTGTTTTCTCATTCTCAGAATTCGCATTAACAAGATAGACAATACATACAACACTTTACGGAATTCAGATTTGTATATCGGAATCCTTGTCGTAGATAAAAAAAAAATAAAAAAAATCCTTAATGAAGTTATTCTCTACTTCGTTTTTTTCTGATTTTTTCGGTAATAAATCATTAGAAAATGTCCACCATTCCGACAGCTCCCAATGATATAATTACGAGACGTGCAGTACACACCACGTTTCTAAAAGTTACGATACAATACCAGCAACAACAACACCCCCCCCCAAAAAAAAAAAAAAAAAAAAAAAAAAAAAAAATCCGAAGTAACACTTTTCTCGGTATATTTTCCACTGGAGGTTAATGGCCATTTGATATTGCCAGAGCAGATTTTCCTCTGGCGTCTCAAGTGATGAAATAACTATTACGTTCACTGTGCTCGTCTTCGGATTTGCTTTGTTGTGTTCACTTCTATGTTGTTCTGTTGTATCATTCTTAGTAGTATGATTTTTATTGTTGTTAATATTTTTGTTATTATCATTATCATTATTGTTGTTGTTACTATTATTATTCTCATTATTGTCGTTATTATTATTATTATTGTCATCATCATTTCTTTTATATCATGGTCATCATTTTTATTATCATTATCATTATCATTATCTATTAAGTATTTGTTGTTTTCATATATCCATATCATTTTCATAATCATTTATTGTTTTATTGTAAATCTTATTCATATAACCGTTTTTATCATTACTACAATCACCTTCATTATTGCTACTATTAGGATCATCATCACCATCATCCCCATTGCTACTACTGTACTAAAAATGTTATCATCACTATTGTTGTTATCATGACAAGTATTAATATAATCCTCTATAGTATCATAAATGTTATCTAATATTTTCCGAGTCGATAACAGACAGTGATATGACAAACATCAACTACCGGAGCCAATCCCACAGGTAAAAAAAACAAAAAAAAACAGGATTAGTTTGCCACGGAGATCGAGAAACATGTCACGTGTCACAGCAACATGAGCAACATTCACGCTGCACGATTTGGGTATGCTTGCTGTTACATCCACGAATATAAAGGAAGGGACAGACAGACTGACAGAATGATAGACAGGCAGAGGGACGGACAGGCAGACAGATAGGCAGACTAATAGACTGTCAGACAGATAGATATACAGACATACAGACACATAAACAGACAGGTAGGCAGATAGAGAGACAGACAGACAGACAGACAGACAGAGAATGGATTACATTTAAGTCACGAAACTGATAACATTATGTGTAAAGTCTAAAGTCTGGTTACACTTACTTTCGCAATGTTTGACGATAATGAGCACGTTAATGTTCCCTCTTTCATAATTAACTGTAGTAATTTAGTGGTGAGGTTTGAATGGCTTTTCGATGAATCTTAAAGTGTTTGATGATTTGGCTTTTAACTAATTAAGAGATCATTTGCTCTAACTCTGGGATTCTTTGTTTAACTGATGATATATGTCATGATGCTTCAATAGGAAGCGTCAGTTTATGTTTATTTTTTTCTGTGGAATTGCAACATTAATGGAGCTTATTGATTTTACCAGGTTTTGCGTCAAATATTAATAATTCTGAGAAAAATAGAAAATAGATCTCTCTCTCTCTCTCTCTCTCTCTCTCTCTCTCTCTCTCTCTCTCTCTCATATCTCTATATATATATATATATATATATATATATATATATATATATCTCTCTCGTCTTACCCTCACTCTCTCTCTCTCTCTCTCTCTCTTCTCTCTCTCTCCTCTTCTCTCTCCTCGTCTCTCTTTTCTTCTCTCTTCTCTTCTCTCTCTCTCTCTCTCTCTCTCTCTCCTCCTCTCCTCTCTCTACTCTTCTCTCTCTCTCTCTCTCTCTCTCTATCTCCTCTCTCTCTCTCTCTCTCTCTCTCTCTATCGTCCTCTCTCTCTCTCTCTCTCTCTCTCTCTCTCTCTCTCTCTCTCTCTTTTCTCTTCTCACTCTTAATTCACACTTGCTCTAAGGCTTCGATTTTATTCAACCTTAGGTAAACACTTGAACCATTTCTGACGAATATAATCGAAACCGGTCAAATAATGTGAAGATATTTCATTCTCATTCAATACCTTTTCTACAATCCCACACTATTTTATTCTGAAAGCGTATTTTTAAAACGCTTTATCATTTTCAGAAGAGTGGATAATATCATTACAAAAAAAAAAAACTGAAACAGAGGTATATTTCCGCCGTCTGACACACAAAAAATAGTGTCACTCAGGATTAGAACATAAAGAAATTATTTTTTACAAAATATAAAATGAAAGATTATAAAGGTTTCTCTCTATCTCTGCGTAGAGGTCCAACAGAGGCTGTTAAGTAATAATGTTTACAAGTATTACCATTTGTCGGAAAGAAATATGATACCGATGAGTGGTAATAACATATGGATAAGTTATAGATAGATTGTGATATTTGCTTGATAAATTATACTAATGATGATTTTTCTCTTTGAAATCACTGTTTTTTTTTTTTTTTCCTTCTTCTTCTACTTGTTCCTTTCATTCTTCTTTTTCTTTTTAGTCATCTTCTTTTCCTTCTTCTTGTTCTTCTCCTTCTCCTTTTTGTTCTTCTTGTTCTTATTTTCCTTTTTCTTTTCCTTCTTCCTCTTCTTCTTTTTCTTTCCCCTCATATTATCATTTTCCTTCTTCTTTTTCTCCTTCTTTCTCGCTTTCTTCTTCTTTTTCTTTTCCTTCTTCCTTCTTCTTCTTCTTTCTCTCCTTCTTTTACTTCTCCTTCTTCTTCTTCTTCTTCTCTTTCTTCTTCTTTTTCTTCTTTTCCTTCTTCTCATTCTTCTCCTTCTCTTTCTTCTACCGCGTCTTCTTCTTATTCATGCTTTACCCCAAAGATTATAAAGAATTCCAAATGTACCTTCATATCGTGTTAATCGAGGTACTCTGGAAAAAAGATATACGGTATTGAAATTATTACTTATAACGATTTTCCGTGTTCATCCCTTTTCTCCATTTTGATTGCATAAAAGGAAAAAAGAAAGGAAGAGAAGAAATAGAAGAGAAAAGGAGGAAGAGGAGGAGGAGTCGACGAATGAGAAGACGAAAAAGAATGAGAAGATGAAGGAGAAGAAGAAGAAGAAAAGAAAAAGAAAAAGGCTGGCTTAGAAGAAGCAGATGAGGATGAAGAGGAAGACCAAGAAGAAGAAGGAGACGAAGAAGAAAAGGGAGATGAAGAAGTCCCTTTCATCTGTTTCATCTTTTTCATCTTCATTCACACCCATTCAGTCCCCTTGTCACGTGACCATTGAATCCAGCTGTTCCTGCACACCTTCCTTTCATCCCTTTTCTTTCATTCTTGTTAATATGTATTGGATTCGCGCTTCTTCTATTTCTCTGTCTGTTTGTCTATTTGTTTCTGTCTATTTGTCTGTGGGTGTCACTGTATTTGTCTTTGTTTGTCTGTCTGCTTGTCTGTCTGTCTGTCTGCCTTTCTATATTGTCTGCTGCCTCTGCTTCTCTCTCTCTCTTCTCTCTCTCTCTCTCTCTCTCTCTCTCTCTCTCTCTCTCTCTCTCTCTCTCTCTCTCTCTCTCTCTCTCTCTCTCTCTCTCTCTCTCTCTCTCTCTCTCTCTCTCTCTCTCTCTCTCCCTCCCTCTCACTCACTCACTCTCTCTCTTTCACTCACTCACGCTTTCAGTCTTTCTCTCCGCTTGTCTCTTCATCTCCCTTCATCGCTACTCCCCTCTCCTTCTCTACCTCCCTCTCTCCCCTCTCCCATTTTTCCCTCGTCTCTTTTCCCCATATTTCCTGCGTCAGGGTGGTCGTAATAGGCAGTCGGTGCTCGTTAAAGGATGCAGTACGACATTCCCTCAGGATCAAGTTTCATCCGATGGCGTAAGAAAAAACAAACAAACAAACACACACATTAACAAACAGGCACCGACAAACACATAAACAAGCAAACGAACAAACAAACAAACACACACTTTCGAAGAAACAAACAAACACACACTTTACCGACAAACACATTAACAAGCAAACGAACAAACAAACAAACACACACTTTAACAGACAGGCACCGACAGACACATAAACAAACAAACGAAGAAACAAACAAACACACTTTAACAAACAGGCACCGACAAACACATTAACAAGCAAACGAACAAACAAACAAACACACACTTTAAAACACATAAACAAGCAAACAAACAAACACACACTTAAACACCAGGCCATCGACAACACATAAACAACAAACAAACAAACACACACTTTAACAAACAGACATCGACAAACACATAAACAAGAAACAACAAACAAACAAACGTGAAACAACAAACAAACAAACACACACTTTAACAAACAGGCACCGACAAACACATTAACAAGCAAACGAAGAAACAAACAAACACACACATATAAACAAGCAAACGAAGAAACAAACACACTAACAAACAGACATCGACAAACACATAAACAAGCAAACGAACAAACAAACAAACACACACTTTAACCAACTGGCACCAACAAACACCAACAAACAAACAAACAAACACACACTTTAACAAACAGACACCGACAAACACATAAACAAGAAACAACAAACAAACAAACACACACTTTAACAAACAGACATCGACAAACACATAAACAAGAAACAACAAACAAACAAACACACACTTAATAAACAGGCACGAAACACATAAACAAGAACAACAAACAAACAAACACACACTTAACAAACCACAACAAACACATAAACAACAAACGAAACAAACAAACAAACACACACTTTAACAAATGGCACCAACAAACACATACAACAAAGGCACAAAACAAACTGGCACCAACAAACACATAAACAAGCAAACGAACAAACAAACAAACACACACTTTAACAAACTGGCACCGACAAACACATAAACAAGAAACAACCAACAAACAAACACACACTTTAACAACCAGGCACCAACAAACACATAAACAAACAAACACACTTTAACAAACAGGCACTGACAAACACATAAACAAGAAACAACAAACAAACAAACACACACTTTAACAAACAGGCACCGACGAACATAAACAAGCAAACGAAAAACAAACAATCTTAAACACACATGAACAAAGAAATAAATACCAACCCATGGTCCGAGCCAAGAGAAAACAAACAAAACTAACAAACATAAAAAAAAAACTAACAAACATACCCACACACACTGCGCCTCGGTTACATCTGGACGTATAGGGTCTTGTCCTGAATAGGTTACGAGCGGAGAGACGTCCTTATCCCCATGTGAAGGACAGAGACAGGACGACATATATTTTCTGAGCTGTGCGATTTTTTTTTTTTTTTTTTTTTTTTTTTGTAGGATGCGGAGTCTGTCGGCGGTTGGAGCGAGGCGTTGGGACGGGTTTTGTTTCTGAAAAAAAAGGTTGTTTCTTCATATTTTGTGTTCTGTTGTCTCTTCGTGTTATCAGCTTTATGCTAGTTTTGGTGTTTTGTATCTATTTTGTATCATTGATGTTATTCGTAATGATATCATTATCATTCTCTCTCTCTTCTCTTCTCTCTCTCTGCTCTCTCTCTCTCTCTCTCTCTCTCTCTCTCTCTCTCTCTCTCTCTCTTCTCCTCTCTTCCCTCCCTCTCAGCTCCTCCCCATCTCCCCTCTTACCATTCCACCCTTACCAACACAACAAATATCGCAACTCATTTTACTCCCATATTCATATTCATTTCCATTATGTCCACGCGTGTCTAGTGCCTTATGGCCCGCGTAACATTGAACACGACCGTTCTATATTGCATATTAATGGTAATCTATATCCCCAGATGGCCCGGTGTGGGTGCAGACACCACCTGGAACGGTTCAGGTGGTGGAGGGGGAGGAGCTAGTGCTCACGGCCGCTGCAGTAGCCAATCCTGGACCGATAAGGTATGTGGCGTTAATGTCTACTTTTTCCTTCTTCTTTTTCTCTTTTTTCTTGTCGTTTCTTCTTCCTCGTCTTTTCCGTTTTTTCTCTTTTTTTTTTTTTTTTCTTTTTTTTCTTTTTTCCTTCTTTCTCTCTCCTCTCTCTCTCTCTCTCTCTCTCTCTCTCCTCTCTCTCTCTCTCTCTCTCTCTCTCTCTCTCTCCTCTCTCTCTCTTCTCTCCCTCTCTCCTCTCTCTCTCTCCCTCTCCTTCCCTCTCCTCCCTTCCCTCCTCCCTCCCCCCTCTCCCTCCCTCCCTCCCTCCCTCCCTCTCCCCTCCTCCCCTCCCTCCCTCCCTCCCTCCCTCCTCCCTCCCTCTCCCTCCCCTCCCTCTCCCTCCCTCCTCTCCCTTCTTCTACCCTATCTCTATCTCTCTCCCTTCCTTTCCTCTTTTTTTCTATCATATTTCACATGACAAGGTCCTCGTAACGGCCAGTCGGGTATCTTTTATAGGCTGCAGTTCGCCAGTGTCTCAAAACATTTACGTAAAAGTACCAAAGACCGCGCATCATGCACGCACCAGAACAACAGTATACAGAGAAACACATATGGCTTAAAGATACTTAAAGATACAGAGAGTGACACGTACAGTTGCGTGGGTACACTGACAAATATTCGGAAGACTAATGATAAGGATGATGATGAGGATGATGATAGTAATAATGGTAATGGTAGTAGAAGTAATGATAATAATAATGATAATAATAATAAATGTTAATGATGATGGTAATGATGATGATATTAATAAGGATAATAATAATGATAACAATGATAATAATAATAATAGTAATAATAAAAATAATAATGATAACAGTAATAATAATGATAATGATAACAATTTTGAAAGTAATATCTATAACAATAATAATGATAATAATAGTAATGATAATGGAAATAACGATAACAATGGCAGTCATAATAATAACAATGATAATGATAATATCAGTAGTAATAATAATAAAACTGATGATCATAATAATAATAATAACAACAATAATAAGCAATAATGATACTACTACTACTAATAATAAGAAGAATAACCATAACGATTTATAATAATGATAATGGCAATAATAATAACAATAACAATGATAATAATGCCAATTATGATAAAACTGATAATAATGATGACAGTAATGATAACATTGATAATGACAATAATAATAACAATAATGATAGAAATAAAAATATGATAAAAAAAAATAATAGAAATAATGGTATTTATGATAAGGATGATAATGATAATAGTAATAATAATGAGAGGTTGTAGTGATAATAACAATGATAATAATCATAGTAATAATAATTATAATAATAATAATAATCATAGTAATACTAATAATAATGTAAGCAATGATAATAATAATAATAATAATAATGATAATGATAATGATAATGATAATGATAATGATAATGATAATGATAATGATAATGATAATGATAATGATAATGATAATGATGATAATGATAATAAATAAAAATAATAACAATAATAATATCAATAATAATAACAATATCAATAGTAATAATAATATCCATAATAATAATAATAATAATAAAAATAGTAATAATAATATTAATAATAAAAAAAATAATAATGATTATAACAATGATAAGAATGACAATAATAATAATACTGTTATTATTATTATTATCATTATCATTATTATCATTATTATTATTATTATTATTATTATCATCATCATCATCATCATTATTGTTGTTAATGATGATTATAAAAAATATATTATTTTAATAACAATAATGATTATAAATAATTATTTTGTAATGATAATTTACCATTATTATTATTTAAATAATAATAATAATAATGATAATAATATAATGATGATGATTGATAATATAATAATTACAGCAACATACATCAACAGTAATCAAGACTTACGATCATAATCACAATAATAATCAAAATAATAACAAAACTCACAGCATACTAATAGTGATTACAGTATTCCTAACAACATGAATAAAAATCACATCAACGAGAATGAATAAAAACAATAACACAACCACCACAATCACAACAAACCCTCATCGCCATTAATATCACAACCATTACCAATCCTTCTCTCTCTCTACCCCCCCCCTCCCGCAGTTACAGCTGGTGGCGCGGACCCAGCATCCTCGAGGGCGTGGGCGTCGAGGGCGGGCAAGATGGGCGTGTCAAAATCCTCCGTATGGGTCGCCATCAGTCCGGAAAATATTCGGTCATTGCGCACGGGCCCAGTGAAGATATTACGGCCTTGTTCAACATTAGTGTGCTGTGTGAGTGGTTTTAATGGCGGTTTTTCTTCTCTTTTTTTTTTTTTTTTTTTTTTTTGGGGGGGGGTTAGAATGGTTGAGGTTTGTCCTGTTTTTAATCAATGGTATTATTTTCGTTTTTTTATTATGTGGGGGGGGGGTATCGTAACTATTTTTATCAATGGTACTATTTTTTCCGTCTTTTTATTCTTCTTTTTTTTTTTTTTTGGGGGGGGGGGTGTCGTTACTATTATTTTTATCAATGGTATTATTTTTTCCTTTTTCTTCTTTTTTTTGGGGGGGGGGTCGTTACTATTATTTTCATTGGTATAATCGTTTTTATGATTACTAGTTCCATTATTGTCATCACTGTTTTATTCATGTTGCTGCCCTTGTTCCTTTTATTATCATCATTAATTTTTATTATATCAATGTTATTGTTATTAATAGTAATATTTTCTTTATTTTCATTGATATTAGCATGATCATTATCATCATCATCGGATCATCTCTATCATCATCATCATCTCACTATCATCATCAAGATCATCAACATTTTATCATCCTCATCATCATCTTCATCACCATGCCATCTTCATATCATCATCATCATCATCACCACCAACATATCATCACCACACATCATATCTTCACACACTATCATATCATCACCAACTATCATATCATCACACACTATCATATCATCACCACACTATATATCATCACCACACTATCATATCATCTATATCATCATCATATCGATCATCCACACTATCATACATCACCACAATCGCACACTATCATATCATCACCACACTATCATATCATCACCA
>NW_020870888.1:1639135-1644135 GCF_003789085.1 Penaeus vannamei | reverse complement strand
ATCTATCTAAATGTGTATCTATCTATCTATATAGGTATAAACACACATACACATACGCACACACACACACACACACACACACACACACACACACACCACACACACACACACACACACACACACACACAATTATATATATATATATATATATATATATATATATATATATATATATAATATATATATATATATATATATATTATATATATTAACTTCGAGGAGCTCCTTGATTTCCCATCCTCATCAAATGACGGACTCAGCCTCATTATCTTCCAGTAATCCTCTTCTTGTGCATACTGGCTTTTCTGCCTTGGTTGATTGTTTTACTTTATAATGTAATATCTCAATGTCTAACTCCCCCCCCCACACACACACACAAACACACAAGGTAATACGTATAATAGCAGTGCAATTACTGGTTTGTATGTTCTTACCTCACAAAAAACAGTTAATCTATTTCTATCCCTTCTAATTCCCAACCAACAAAAAGCAACTCCAACATATCAACTCTACAGCCCTTTTGTACCATAACATTAAAAACTACAACAGGAAATGACCTCTCTATTCCTTCTGTCTCAACAACCACAACAGCTGATTATTAATTCTTCCTAAAAAAATGCTGCTCCATTTTTTCTGTCCCACAACAACAGCAAAACAAAGATGTCTAAGCTATCCTTTCATCCAGGCTAAGAAACAACAAAAGTTAAGGCCAATACAGCTGATTTATATATTTTTCGTGCAAGAATACACCAGCAAAAACAATAACAACATATGACTTGCTCCATCCCTTCTGCCTCACAAAAACAAAAAGCAAGTTCAACAAGTAACCTTGCCACCCATTCCTTCTCCTAACCAGCAAAAACAACTCGATCCAGAAGACAGCCACTACAACTGACCCATATCTATCCTGTCTCACAACAAACAACCGCAACAACTGACCACCCTCTCCTTCACAACAAAACTAACCCTAGCATAGGACTCTTCTATCCCACCTGCCTCAAACAACCAGAACCAACCACATCACCTAACCGAAATCTATTCCTTTGTCTCCCGAACAACACCGTGGAGGCAACAACTAACCACCTTATCCTTCGCAACGAAAACTTCACAGAACTTTCTCCAACCTCACAACGACAACCCAACCAACCACAACACCTAACCGATATCTACCCCTTCTCCTCCGACCAGCAGCAGATCGTGGACGCCAGAGGACCCAACAGGACGAAGATTGTGATCGAGGGTCTTAGCCGTGGGTTCAGGTACGCCTTCACTGTCCAGGCCTATAATGAACACGGCCGCTCCAATCACTCCCTGCCTGCAGCGTCTGTTCACATGCTTGGTGAGTACGGTTGGAAGGGGAGGGTCTGTCTGCGAGGGTACGAGTGTGTGTGGACGCGGGGTAGGAAAGGGTAAGGATGAGAGAGAGAGAGAGAGAGAGAGAGAGAGAGAGAGAGAGAGAGAGAGAGAGAGAGAGAGAGAGAGAGAGAGAGAGAGAGAGAGAGAGAGAGAGAGAGAGAGAGAGAGAGAGAGGGGAGGGGAGGGGGAAGGGGGAAGAAGAGAGAGAGAGAACGAGAAAAAGAGAGGGGGAAGCGAGAAAGAGAGAGAGAGAGAGGAGGGGTAGCAAGAGAGAAAGAGAAACGGACCAACATACATACAGACAAAAGGACAGACAGATACACAAACAGACAATCAAACAGGAAGGCAAGTAAAAGAGTAGAAAAAAAAAAACATCCTTTTTTTGTCCTCGATCTTGTATGTCTGATAATTACTTCTTTTACTACTCCCTTTTCCGTATTTCGTAAAAGAATTTGAATAAGTTACCTGCCCATTAATCTTCGTTCCAGTTTATATGGATACTAAGCTATTAATCTCTGAAATTACTTTCTTAGTTTGTCATATCGATTTAAGGGGAAATTAAAGGCCTAAGTCGTAAATTGTGACGAAGAAGGAGAAAGAAAAAGAATGAGAAGAAGCAATAGAAAAATGGGAAGAGAAGTGGGAGTAGGAGACGAGGAGAAGGAAAGACATGACAACGATAATGACGATGGTGATATGATGATGATGATGATGATGATGATGATGATGATGATGATGATGATGATGATGATGATGATGATGATGATGATGATGATGATGATGACGACGACGACGATGATGATTACTACGACGATCTGATGATGACAATGATGATGTGACAATGGTTGTGATTGTGATGGAAAATAAACAAAGACAAATAAACAAAATATTTTAATCTTCTGAATGCCCGATTCATTCACAACCCTCGTCAATATCGGTTAATTTTTGAAGTGGATTCAATTATAAAAAAAAAAAAAAAAATGTGTGCTTAAAAGTTGAAGAGAAGATGAATTTTATGAAGGAAACGACAAAGTGGTCCACGAATGAACCGAAGGATAAGACGAAAGAATGAAAAGAAGGGAGAAGAAAAGGAAGGAAAAGGGGGACGAGAAGACCAAGGATAATGAGGAGAGCGAAGAAGAATGAGAAGGAAATGAAAAAGAAAAAAAAAAAAACGATGCGACGATGATGAAAAAGAAAGGAATAAAGAATGAAATGGGAAAAAGAAGTGAGGAAAGAAGAAAATGAAATAGAAAAAAATGTAGTGAAAGAATATATATATATAAAAAAATAGTTGATAATTGAAAATAATTATCATTACTCACGATAAACCTGACACCTAGTAAGATTATAATAGAACATAACTATAACATTAATTGCTTTCAAATATAATTAGCATGCTCTGTCTAATATTATTTCGCAGTAAGTCAAATGAATGACCAAATAATAGATAAAAAATAATAATTAATTCTTTTCAATTGATGTTATGTGTGTTTCTGTTTCAAATATTTGTAAGAGTAAACTCATTTTTCTTTCTATTATTCTTTAATATAACCCACGGAAACAAAATAATCAAATCCAAAAGATATTACACTCTTAACAACAATCCACCGTACTTTAATCACCAGACACTCAATTACAAGTTTGCAACACTCAATTACTAGGTTGTAACACAATTGCTAGTATCAATTACTCGTTTGCATGACTAGTTCGTAACACTCAATTACTAGTTTGTAACACAATTGCTAGTTGTACTCGTGTAGTTGTAACACTCGTTCACTCGATTACTAGTTCGTAACACTCCTAGTTTGTTGCTAGTTTGTTGTATCACTCAATTACAAGTTTGTATCACTCATTTCCTAGTTTGTAACACTCAAATGCTGGCTTGTATCACTCAATTAATAGCTCGTAACACTCCATTACTAGTTTGTACTAATGGCCCCTCCCCTTCCCTCCCACCAACCAGATCTGTCCGAGGGCGTGGCCAGCAGCAGCATGGACAGCAGTCAGTCACGAATGCCACGACTCATTCTCCTGCTGCTGTCCCTCACTGGCACGGCGCTCCTCATCGTCAACGTGTCCATCATCGTGTGTTTCCTCAGGCGAAGAGCTCAGAGGAGGAACTTGTCTGGTAGGAGGAGTTACGTGTGTTTATGCTTGTTCTTTATTTTCTATTTGTTTATTTGTTTATTTATCTATTATTTTTTATTATTATTATTTCATTTTTGTTATTTATTTATTTTTTTTTTTGAGAAGGGGTGGATGAAGTGAGGAATAGGGAAGGGAGTAGAGAGAGAGGGAAGGTAAGAGAAATAGTGGAGAGTAAGAGCGATGGAGAGAGAGAGCGGATAATTTAACTTAACTGATCGTTATCTTTTTTAAACATCAATTAAAAATGATAATGAATGTCTCCAACATAAACCTCCAGTTTCTTAAAAAATTGTACATGACTTAAGGTAGCTCAATATGTAAATAGAATAAAGGATTATCCACTGTGTCTCCCATTGCCATTCCTTGCAATATATCTCTCATCTGTCCACTAACTGCACGGCCCACTGGGTGCTATTGCAATCACTCTGCAAACCTACCAACTGTGTGATAACCTTGCAACTGGCTTGATTGATGCTGGTACTGCATTGCAAAGCTTTCATCTGGCCACTCATTGGTTAATAGAGAGTGTTGAACTAAATTAAATGTTACAAGCTGATAATCTCTTAGTTGCTGATTTAAGATATTCTGCATTTCCTTGATGTTAAATATATCCGGCATGTCTGAATGATGTATTGATATAAGTGCGTTTGTGCGTGGTGTGTGTGTGTGGGGGGGGTTGCTACGGGTGAGATAGAGACTGATAATTACGATAGAGAGAGGCAGACAGAGGAGGTAATGAAAACAGAGAGAAAATTAAAGAGCATGCGTCAAAAGAAAAATAATAATTACAAAAAATAAAAATTAATAAATGAAAAAAACATACCCGCGTACTTAGACCTTTCCATACCTTCTTCTTTTCCTCAGATTCCAGTTCCAAGTTCACTCTCTCGACGTTGCCATCAAGCAAAAGCACCTTTGATGTGTATGCACCAGCTGCGACACCACCTGCGCCTCACGTGGACCACCTGCCTCTTACTGCTGCAGGCACGATCTCGCCTCCAGACTATCAGGTATGAGGAGAATTCGTGTGTTTATTCGAGTGGGTGATTTGGTTAGTTATAGGGATGAAAATGAAAATGGTGGGGATTATGATGAAAATGAGAATGTAGTAGAAGTAATAATGATAATGGTATATCACTGCTATAATCAGTGTTCTGGTTTTAGCAGTGATAATTACAAGGAAAGTAATAGTGATGGTGATAGAGATAAGAATAACAGTAATGATAATGATAATAATGATACTGACAGCCAACTTAAATAATAATGATGATACTAATAATAATCATAATCATAATGATATCAATAATAATAATGATACTACTACTGATGGTAGCAATGGTTATAATAATAATAACAATGGTAATGATTATCATTATCGTCACCATTACTACTACTATTATTAGTTTAACATTAATAATACTGAAGATCATAAGATGAATAAGAAAATATTATGAATATGAAGAATGTTAGTAATAATAGCAACGACAGTAATA
>NW_020870888.1:1616635-1626635 GCF_003789085.1 Penaeus vannamei | reverse complement strand
GTTGTAAAGAAAGTCTTCAATCTAAACAAGCAAGGAATACAAATAAAGGTTTCAGATTCGCTTCATTATTGCTGCTACTCATATATATGCTGCGTTGCTGTGTGTGTGTGTGTGTGTGTGTGTGTGTGTGTGCGTGTGCTGCTAACATCTCCGTTCTTTTTGTATTTCTTATTCTCATTTCAATGATTATCATTATATCTATAATCATAATTATAATCATATCTACTCTAATCATGATAATAATAATGAATCATCATTATCATAGCATCAATGATATCATCATCAGCGTCATTGACACCTTTATCACTGTTATCATTGCCATGACTGTCCTTATATAATAATCGAGATTGAGAAAGAGAGACGAGAGAGGGAGAGGGGGGAGGTGTATGTATATATATATATATATATATATATAATTATATATGTATAATACATATATATCTATATGCATACACACACACACACACACACACACACACACACACACACAACACACATATCTATATATATATATATATATATATATATATATCTATATATATATATATATATATATATATATATATATATATATATATATATATCCATTTGCGGTATTACCAGTCACATAAAGGAAGATTGATATCTGTCTCCATTCACGGCCACGACATCGGACTTGGAAACACTGATGATGAAAAAGAAGGAAATCGGTTACCTGGTGATGAATGAATGGGTTCAGAAGGTCAAAGGTCATGCACTGAATAGAAGGATAGTGATAGGGCGGGGGAGTGGATGGAGATTGCAATCATCTCTCTGAAAACATGTCTGTCGAACTTAGACATCTCCCAGTGGACTTCAGTAGACTTCTATGTGTTTTCCTGGTGTTAGAAACTGGAAATGGTGGAAAAGTTTATTTTAAAGTTGAGTTTATTGGGACAAGCAGCTACACCACAAAGGAATAAGAGGGAGCTAATGGTGCCTAAGAGCAGAGGGTGCCATGACACAGAGGGGAGAGAGGGTGCCGTGACACAGAGGGGAGAGAGCATGACAAGAGACCACAAGGGGAGAGAGGGTGCCGTGAGGGGAGAGAGGGTGCCGTGACACAGAGGGACGAGAGGGATCATGGGGTAGGCGAGAGAGAGCCAAAGGTGGGAAAGGGACCCAAGTAAAAAGGAGGAAGTTTTTTGTTTTGTCTTTGAAGGAGACAAACGTGGATATTCTTCAAAGCAATTAAGCTCCTTATTGATCGAATCATTGCTTGACTTTGAATTGCATATGATATAGTTCTGATCCCGAAACTTCTTATGTAGTTGGCTTTGATCTTCGTTTAACTTTCAAGTTAAGTGTCCATTTTAACTGGAAATTAAATTTACAAAATATTCATACAAATTAAACGTAAATATTACAATCTGAAAGTAAAATAAGTGCACTGTGATCAAGAGTTCCATAAATGAATATAATTCAAGAATAAACAAACACAAAATTAACAAACGTGGAGACCCTAATAGAGAGTGCAATGCAAAATCCAGAGTATGTATTTGTTTTTCAGGGGGAGGTAAAAGGAATGCTCCACAAATATTCAATTGGAATTCTGTAAAGCAATTCCCGTTTGACAAACCAGAAAGGGAAAGACAAAAGGGAAGTGCTCATTGCAGAAGAGAGATAGTGTTTAATGCATCAAATAACAGTAAATTCAAAGTGCAAAAAGTTATTATTCAGCTTGAATTGCTAGTTCCTCTAAGGGGTGGAAAAAACTCACATCTGTCATCAGAGGAATGTACAATATTTACAAATATCATCTCGATTTACCTTAAAATAAATAAAAGAAAACTGTTGTTAATACATTTGTATTTTTACTTAAAAACATTATCTATGACCTGAGAACAGGGGTTCCCAACCTAGGGCCATAGATATTTTCTGGGAGGCCATGGAGCAATATGAAAATTATAACATCGAATTATACAGAATTTTATCGCACATATCGGTATATTACAATTTTTCCATCAAGTGTTCTTTTAGTATAGCTACAAACACCGTTATACTCTTCATAACAAAGAGTAACTATATCTGAAAGATGACAGTCACTGAAGTAATTTAGTAATTACTTATATTAGTAATCTTTGACATGATTTCTTTCGCTGAATATTTCAAATAAATCTACTGTCA
Organism: Penaeus vannamei; assembly: GCF_003789085.1. Taxonomy (NCBI): domain Eukaryota; kingdom Metazoa; phylum Arthropoda; class Malacostraca; order Decapoda; family Penaeidae; genus Penaeus; species Penaeus vannamei. The sequence continues at coordinate 1,624,490 of NW_020870888.1, read as the reverse complement.
TGACAAGTGTGAAGATTAGTTTTCATTTTCATATGACTTTTTTATGCGCTTACTCCTACTTTGAATATCATAAAGACGATACTTATGTAACTGCAACAATAAAGAAAAATGAAAGCAAAACAGGATGTTGTCTCTTCCCACACAATACCGCATCCAGTTTGTCAGTTGCAAAAAGAGCGGTTTGGAGAATAAAAAAGAGCGGNTTTTTTATGTTTATTTTATTGTTTTTTTTTTATTTTTTTTTTTTTGTTTTTTTTTACTCTTTTGAACTTTTTTTGCAGTTCTATTTTTTTCTTTAATCAATATTATCAAGATTCATGCAGTGTGTGGCGCTACTACTTTGAAATCTGTCAGGTAATCTACTTTATCCATTTTCTTCAAAGATATGTAAATATATTCATTGAAATCCTTCCTATAAAGTCCTATCCAAATATACCCTTACCTCCCCCCCACCCCCACCTCCCTCCCCTTTTCCCCTTGGCTGAAAATGAATAATTCAGCCAAAAAACTAATTGATGAATATCAGAAAAGCTATCAGATCAGCACCACTATATTCAAGGTGATGTGGTTCGTCTCCTGTGCTGTGACCTGGTTGGTTATTTTAAAAATTAATTTCTACGGCTTTTTTATGTGTTATCTGTTCTATCTGTGTGTCTCTTTTTGGGCCTTCTTTGTCTATCTCTCTAAATTTTTTGTATTAATCTTTCTTCCCTCGCCTCCTCTTTTGTTTTCCTCTGTCTCCCCTCTTTCTCTTTCACTCTCTTTTCTCTTCTCTTCTCTTCTCACTTCTCTTCTCTTCTCTTCTCTTCCTCTCTCTCTTCTCTCTCTCTCTCTCTCTCTCTCTCTCTCCCTCTCTCTCTACTCTCTCTCTCTCCTCTCTCTTCTCCTCTACTCTCTCTTCTCTCTCTCTCTCTCTCTCTCTCTCTCTCTCTCTCTCTCTCTCTCTCTCTCTCTCTCTCTCTCTCTCTCTCTTCTCTCTCTCTCTCCTCTCTCTTCTCTCTCTCTCTCTCTCCCTCCCTCTATCTCTTTCCCTCCCTCTCTCTTTCTCTCTATCTCTCTCTTTCATTCTTTCACTATAATTTCTCATTATCATCATTCCTTCTCTTCTTTTAAGAGAATTCGCTTTTGTTCTGCAAATAATTACATCGCATCTAGTCAGTTTGTTTCAGCTTGTTAAATTTGCATTATAAAAAAGCGACATGCATAAATCCAGATAATCCTTTGGGCTTTTATAAACATGATACTTGTACATATTGTAATATCATCTGCACAGAAAAAAACAATAAAATTTGAATATATTTTACATTAGCCTAAAACAAAATAAATTCATAAACATATAAGTAATATAGTCTCATCATCAACAACAACAAAAAACAAACAAAAACAAAACAAACAAGCCAAAACAATCATGCTAAATTAAACGTAAAAAAAAAACAATAAAAACAACAAAGCTTAATAGACTTCACACAAAAGGACAACAAAACAAATACTTAAAAAAAAGTGCCTTCCTGAACCATTCTTTAAAACAGCGACTGAAAGTGCTTGTTTTTTTTGTTTTTTTTCTATCCCTGTAAGAGATTTATTTGTCAAGAAATAAGGCACGTTTTCCAAAAGCCTCCCATGTGGGTTAAAACTCCAGCTGATCTCAAGTTTAATCAAGTTTTGATGAAGGTTGAAAGCTTCCATTTGTAGCAGATTGATAAGGCGAGTAAAAAGAATAAAAAGAGAGAAAAGAGAATGAGAAGAAGAAGAGAGAGAGAGAGAGAGAGAGAGAGAGAGAGAGAGAGAGAGAGAGAGTGAGAAGAGAGAGGAGAGAGAGAGAAGAGGAGAGAGAGAGAGAAAGAGAGAGAGAGAGAGAGAAGAGAGAAGAAGAGAGAGAGAGAGAAGAAGAAGAAGAGAGAGAGAGAGAGAGAGAGAGAGACGAGAGAGAGAGATAGAGAGGAGAAAGAGAGAATGAAGAGAAGAAAGAAAGAGAATTGAGAGAAGAGAGAGGGAGAGAGAGAAAAGAAGAAGAGACGAGAAAGAAAGAGAGGAACAGAGAGGAGAAAAGAGAGAAAAAAAAATCTTGTCCTTGCTTTTCTCCTCTCTTCCTATCTTGGTCCTCCTTTCATTATTACTATTTTCTTTATGTCTGTAATTTATTCGATTTTATGTTTCTCTTTCGACGTTCCTGTGATTACGCTCGTATTTATCTGTTTTCGTTTTCGCTTTTATTATCAACTTCATCTTCCTTTTCCTTAGACTTTTTCTTGATTTTTTTCGTTTTTATATCTCCAATTCTTTTATTTTTGTTTTATTTTAATCGTTATACACTTTTTTTTTTTACCTTTTACAATCTCCATTTAATCCTGGCGTTCTTTCCATCCTTTTTTAAGTATTTTCTCGCTTTTTCGTTTCTCCAGTTTCCTCCTGAGTATTATCCTCTGCTTTATCTCTTAATTTTTCTCTTTCTTAACACTTTTCTCCCTCAAAAAAAAAAAAAAAAAAAAAAAAAATCATCGATCCACTCTAATCTCATCTCATTTTTACTCTTTTCTTTCTCTCTCATTTCACCCTCATCATTCTCCCCATTAATTCTTACCATTATCCTTCCCCTTCATTTCCCAACTTCGCTTCGTTTTCACAATTTTTCTTCTCCTCCAATTCGTTCTCTCTCTCTCTCTCTCCTCTTCTCTCTCTCTCTCTCTCTCTCTCTCTCTCTCTCTCTCTCTCTCTCTCTCTCTCTCTCTCTCCTCCCTCCCTCCCTCCCTCCCTCCCCCCTCCTCCCCTCCCTCCTCCCTCCTCTCCCTACCCCCTCTCCCTCCTCTTCTCTCCTCCCTCCCCCCCCCCCCCCCCCCCCTCCCTCCTCCCTCCCTCCCTCCTCCCTCTCTCCCCCCTCCCTCCCTCCCTCCCTCCCCCCTCCCCTCCCTCCTCCCTCCCTCCCTCTCTCCCTCCCTCCCTCCCTCCCTCCCTCCTCCCTCCCTTCCCTCCTCTCCCTCCCTCCCTCCCTCCCTCCCTTCCCTCTCTCTTCTCTCTCTCTCTCTCTCTCTCCCTCCTCCCTCACCTCCCTCCCTCCCTCCCTCTCTCTCTCTCTCTCTCTCTCTCTCTCTCTCTCTCTCTCTCTCTCTTCTCTCTCTCTCCTCATCCTTACAAGAAATAGGTTCAAGGAGCGGTCTCCATGTCTAAGAGCTTCCTTCTTAATTGCACAGAGTAACCTCACACTTCCCACACATGCACGTTCGCACACGCTTGGGGAGAGAATATATAATATATATATATATATATATATATATATATATATATATATATATATATATATATATATGTATATTTGTGTGTGTGTGTGTGTGTGTGTGTGTGTGTGTGTGTGTGTGTGTGTGTGTGTGTGTGTGTGTGTTGTGTGTGTGTGTGTGTGTGTGTGTGTGTATGTGTGTGTGTGTGTGTGTGTGTGAAAAAAGAAATAAAGGAGAAGGGAAAAGAAAAGATCAGAAGTAAGAAAGAAAGAAAGAAGGAGAAACACGAAAACCAGAAATATAATGTGGAATAAAAGGAAAGAATTTGAGGAAAATAGCAGACAGGAAAATGACGTATTGTGACATTAACGAGGAATTTGGAGAATGAAAAAATGAATTAAAGAAGAAAAAAGATAAAGATCATGTAGGAAAGGTAATGACAAGAACATAATCGCAAAAATTACAAGGAAGAGAAAATAGAAGACGAAGAGCAAAAGGAAAAAAGAAAAGATTTGAACAGCGAAATTGGGAACGAAATGAAGAAGGAAGAGAGAAGAGAGGAGAGAGAGAGAGAAGAGAGAGAGAGAGAGAGAGAGAGAGAGAGAGAGAGAGAGAGAGAGAGAGAGAGAGAGAGAGAGAGAGAGAGAGAGAGAGAGAGAGAAAGAAAGAAAGAGAGAGAGAGAGAGAAAGAACTATCATATATAATCATAATATGATCATAGTAATCTGCATCATAAAAGTGAGTTAGAAAAATGAATATGAACATCAAATTACTGTTACAGATTTAGTCATAATAAATTTGATGATATTTAAAACGACAGGTAGAATAATATCAGTGACATCAGTGATATGAAACGAAGAGGAATCAGATATGATAATAAAACGAAAAAACAAGAATAAAAGCGGATATAACGAATTATACGACGATATTAGATAATACCAATGAAACAGAAGATAAAACAAAAAATAAAAAACGAAAAGGAAGAGAAAGATTAGTAAAAAAGGCGAAAGAGGAAGAGAAACCAAACTCAAAAAACGTAAATACGAAACAGAATATTAAACCAAATTTTTGAAAGGAACATTAAGAACAGAAAAAAAGTAAAAAGATATAAGAAGGCAAAGGAAGCAATAAATGAATAAATACATAAATAATAAAAAAACGCAAATTCTAAATAATAATGACCATATACACCGACACTAAATACAGCAATATTACGAAAAAAAATGAAAATTATAAGAAGGCTAACAAAAAATAAAGCTGCAGGCCCAGAAACGCAAAAACAAAAACAAAAACAAAACAAAAAAAGGAAATAAGACCAAAGTACTAGTAGAAAAAAAACGAAAAATGAGGAAAGACGAAAAGGCAAAGAAGAAGAAGAAGAAAGAACAGAAGAAAGAAGAAGAAGAAAAAAGAAAAAGAAAAAGAAAAAGAAGAAGAAGAAAGAAATAGAAAAGAAAAAAAAGAAGAAGAAGCAAAAACAAAAAAAAAAAAAAAACAAAAACAAAAAAACAGCTCAAAAAAAAAAAAAAAAAAAAAAAAAAAAAAAAAAAAAAAAAAGCAACTCGCGACGACTCAAGTGGCAGTGCCTGAGTAAAGGAAGGCGCGCGCGGGGACCCGACTCCCGCAGACAAAGGCGAGTCGATTTAAACGCCAGCGAACTCGGACAAAGGGAAAGAAGCCCACTAAATGCAAGCACATCAAACAAAAGCAGAGCCGAGGAAATGTAGGTTACAGCCTGATGGGAGGACGTCTGTTGGAGGGTGGGAGGGGGTAGGTGGGTGGGTGGGAGGGAGAGGGGGTGTGGGTGGTGGGAGAGGGGGTAGTGGGTGGGTGGAGAGGGGGAAGGGGGTGGGTGGGCGAGGGGAAGGGGGTGGGTGGGAGAGGGGGAAGGGGGTGGGTGGTGAGGGGGAAGGGGAAGGGTGGGTGGGTAGTAGGTTACAGCCTGATGGGAGGACGTCTGTTGGAGGATGGGTGGGGTGGGTGGGGAGGGGAAGGTGGTGGGTGGGTGATGGGAGAGGGGGAAGGGGGTGGGTGGGGAGGGGGAAGGGGGGTGGGTGGGAGAGGGGGAAGGGGGTGGGTGGTAGGGGAAGGGGAAGGGTGGGTGGGTAGTAGGTTACAGCCTGATGGAGGACGTCTGTTGGAGGATGGGTGGGTGGGTGGTGGGAGAGGGGAAGGTGGGTGGGTGGGTGATGGGAGAGGGGGAAGGGGGTGGGTGGGTGGGAAGGAGGGTGGGAGAGGGAGAAGGGGGGTAGGTGGGAGAGAGGGAAGGGGGGGTAGGTGGGTGGGAGAGAGAGGGGGTGGGTGGGGGAGGGGAAGGGGTGGGTGGGTGGTGGAGGGGGAAGGGGGTTGGGGGAGGATGGATGGTGGTAGAGTGAGTGGAAGGAAGGGAGGGTGGGAGAGGGGGAAGGGAGTAAGGGGAGAAAGTCGGGAGAAGGGAGAGGGTGGTGGGTGGGAAAAAGGGAAGTGGGTGGAAATGAGGGGGAAAGGGAGGAGGATAAAGTGGGAAGGGAGAATGAGACGATGGGTGGTAGAGGGAGGAGGAGGCGAAAAAGAGAGGAGGGGGGGGAGGGAGAGGTGAGAGGGAGGGAGAAGGAGAGGGAAGAAGGTGTAATAGGATTGTACCGGAGGATATAAAAAGAGGGAAGAGGGAGGGATAGAGGGATAGCTGGGAGGGCGGGTGAGTGGAGGGAAGGAGGTGGGGAGGAAAAAGGGAGGAGGGAGGGAGAGGGAAGGTGGGTGGTAGAAGAAGGAGAGAGGGCAAAGAGAAGGAGGAAGGGGCAAGAGTGAGGGTGGAGGGAAGTGGGGAGGAAGAAAAGTGGAGAACAAGAAGATGGAAGAAGAGAAGAGGATGGTTGGGAGGAGCAAAGGTAGAGAGTAGAAAGTAGAGAGGGCGAGGAATGAAGGAGATAGAGAGGAGAAAGAGAGAGAGGGAGAAAGGCTGAGGGAGGGAGAGAGGGTGGGAGGGAAGAGCGGGGGGGTGGGGAGGGTATGAATAAAGAGGGATAGTCTACTCTGGCGAGGTGGAAAGAGGAAGAAAAACGAGAAAAAATAGAAACCAAAGAGGAAAAAAGGCGAAGGGGAGCAGAGGAAGTGAAACAGGAGAGAGAATAAAGAAAAAGAAAAAAAGGAGAGGCTAAAAAGTATAAATATAGAGGATAAGGAAAAAAGTAAAAGGAGATAGAATAAAGAAAAAAAAAGAGGGGAGAGGATAAAGGGGAGAAACGAAAAAAAATAGAGAATTAAAAAACGAGAATATAGAGAGAATAATAATAAAAAAAGAAATGGAATAAATAAAGAAATTAACGAACTGAAGGGAATGGACGAAAAACAAGGACCAAACAACATAAAAATGAAAGAGAAAAAGAAGAAAACCACACAAAAAAGCGCCCCCCCAAAAAAAAGAAAAAAAAAAGAAAAAAAAAGAAAAATATTTATAGAAAAGAACCTCATAATTCCTTTAAAAAAGGGGTTGAAATGTAGGGGAGAAAGAGTAGCTGGAGGAGAATGGAATAAAGGAAGCAGGGGTTTGAAATGGAATGGAAAGAAGTAATAGAAGCGAAGGGGAATAAAAGAGCTCCAAAGGGAAGTGAACGCTCAGAAGGTGGTCTGCTGCAACCAGGGTCCCTTGGGCTTCAATAGACGGGATCAAGGGGCGGAACAGCTTTTTTTTTTTTTTTTTTTTTTTTTTTTTTTTTTTTTTTTTTTGTTCTCCCACTTTTTTTTTTTTTTTTTTTTTTTTTTTTTTTTTTGAATGCCTCGCAACCAAAGTGCGTGAGGCGGCCCTGTATGTGAGGCGTGGCGATGAGTGCCTCCATAATGCCGTGGTTCTGGGTCCTTATAATAGATCTTTTGTAATTCGTGGGGAAGGATGATCTATTGAGGATTTTGTTGGTGTGGAATCGATTCCGGGGAGCAGGCTTTTGTAAGTGGTGATAGCGATATTAATCAAATTGATGGTTGGGACGATAATGACTGAAAAAGAAGAAGAAAAATGGGAAATATCAATAGCAAAAGGAAGAATAATAACAAACAACGATGAAAATACAAACAACAACAAACCAACCATAAAAAAACATTTAAAACCGACAGACACATTATTATAAACAGCCCCCGTTGCCGTATAGCGTGTAAGGAAGATGTAAGTGTTTTGCAGCAAAGGTTTAGTTTGTTGACAGAGCAAAGGCCGGCTCTACTGGCCATCCACTCGGCTTTACGGCTGTTTTGCTTCTCGGAATCGTATTTTGGAAGTATTTTTGTGTTTATTTTTGTGTCTGTATGGAATGGACTTGCTTGGGGGGGAGGGAGGAGGGGGTAGGAGGTAGGGTGAGGGGTGGTAGGGTGAGTAGGAGGTAGGGTGAGGGGGTAGGAGGTAGGGTGAGGGGGTAGGAGGTAGGGTGAGGGGTAGGAGGTAGGGTGAGGGGGTAGGAGGTAGGGTGAGGGGGTAGGAGGTAAGGTGAGGGGGTAGGAGGAGGGTGGGGGTAGGAGGGTGAGGATGGGGAGACAGAAGGGAGGAGGGAGGACGGAGGACGTGTGATAGGGAGAAGAGAGGGAGAGGGGGAGAGGAGGATCAGAGGGGTGAGAGAGAGGGTCGAAGGGGAGAGGGGAGAGGAGTAGGAGGGAGAATAGAGGGGAGAAGCGAGGG
>NW_020870888.1:1596635-1614135 GCF_003789085.1 Penaeus vannamei | reverse complement strand
ACTAGCCAAAGCAGACGGTTTGCACGAAGACTGGTATCTCGCTGTAGACATTCCCTCCCAAGAGGTTCTATCTGGCCACAGAGATACAGGCAGCTCGGCTCACTGCATCAGCCATAACCCCCCCAGAAGATTGTACCAGTGAGCCAGTGGAACTAAGAGGGTTTTATCTCCAAGGATTCGTGACGACCATAAAACGCTGTTCCATTTTCCGCAAAAAGGAGAGAGAGAGGGAGGGAATTTCGCCTTCTGCACCAGAGATATGGAACAAGGCATGTTGGAGGCGAGTTCGCTCGGGTTGTTCAGGCTCAACCATTGGCATCGGAGCCTCTTAGTCAGATCTGCGTGTCCAAGAGCTGTGTTGCATAGTATGTGATATATGTGGTATGTGGTTTGCTTGGAATAGACGTTGCAAGGGCATCGGACAATGAGTTGCAAGGAAAATAACCATACCAACCCTAAATATTTAATGATATTGATAATAATGGAACTTCTACTAGTGAAATGGTAATTATTAAAAAAATAATAATGAAAGTAATGAAGAAATAATGATTATAACACTAATGATAAGGAAGGTAATGTTGATAAAACAAATTATAGCAATAATAATCATAATTGTTAAAAAAAATATGATAATGATGGTAATGCTAATAGTAACAGTAATAGCAATAGTAATGGTACTAGTAATTGCAGTTATAATAATCATAATGATAATAATGATTGTTATAATAAAAGTGATAATAATGATAATGATTATGATAGTAATGCATGATAATGAATATCATAATGCTAAAGATAATACCAAGAATGACAATAATGATAATAGTGATAATAACAACAACAACAACAACAATAGTAATAATAATAATAACAATAATAATAATAATAATAAATATGATACATATAATGATTATAATAAGCAAAATGATAATAAAAGTGATAATATCAAGAATGGAAATATTGATGATAATATTGATTCACATCTGCTATCTGACATGTAACAAGTAAACAAACAAATGCACTTACTCGCACGAAAATAAATGTTCTTAGGTTATGTAAACATTTGTTTCAATTTCCCGAATGGCTCCAGGGTTCAGAAGGCAATCTCTACATCGGAGAGCACTCTGCCAGATAGCCATTTTGCCCTGTGATTCCGTCCGATTCTGAGCTTTAAGGCATTATCTTCGAATAAGTCGTAGCTCTCCCTGTCTATCATTTCTTGATCTATGAGTGTTTGTATTTTCTCTTTGTCTTTGTTTTCGTTTTTGTTTTGTCTTATCGTCTGTCTGTCTGGCTGGCTGGCTGGCTCTCTGTCTGTCTGTATCTCTCTCTCTCTCTCTCTCTCTCTCTCTCTCTCTCTCTCTCTCTCTCTCTCTCTCTCTCTCTCTCTCTCTCTCTCTCTATATATATATATAATATATATATATATATATATATATATATATATATATGTATGTATGTATATATATGTGCTGGTGTGTATGTGTTTATATTTGTACATACACACAGTACTTCTTTGTTTGTGCGTGCAGGGGTTCGCACATGTAAACAAATATGTCTGAATATCGTCTCCGTTTCCCCTTCCCTTCCATTACCTCCTCCAGGCCGCTTCCCCCTTTCTTTATCTCTCTGTATCTCCTTCGCTTGGTATCAGGTTCAGGCGCGGTCCCCAGAGTGCCCTTCCCGAGGCACTGTGCCTGCTCCTCTGGCCCTCTGCAGCGACCATCCTCTTTCTTTCTTCCTCCTTTCTTTTTTTATGTTTGTACATGTTTTTGTATCTGCGTGAAGTTTTTATTTTTTTGGTGATTTTTATATTATGGTGTGGAGTATGTAATGTAGTAATTTTGCGCTGTCTATATCTATATCTATATCACACACACACATACACACATACATACACACACACACACACACACACACACACACACACACACACACACACACACACACACACACACACACACACACACACACACACACACACACACACACACACACACACACACACGCCACACACACACACACACACACACACACACACACACACACACACACACACATATGTTGAACGTATAAAAAAAACGCATTAATCCTTGATATTTCGAAACCGAAACCTCAAACCCTCCATGTTTTACTATCATTAAATGTCCCATTTTGATGAAAACATACATTCATACGAGAGAAACCAAAATACTTTTATTACCCCTTCAAGAAACGACAAACTTGGAAGAAAACGGGTTCCAGGAATGCTCGTAAGTCAGACATTTTGAGATAAGCAGACATTTTGCATTTATACATACATAAGCAGAACATAAAATAGTAAGAAAGGCAGCCAGGAATTCTTGCTTCCTTTCTGGATATTGCAATTTAATGATATTTCAACAGTGGCTATCTTTATGGGTGTTTTATCAGTTCTCTTTCGTATAATGATATATGTAGTCATGTGCAAACACACTGCATTGGGTGTGGGATGATGGAATATTCGACTTTATGACGGAATTGAATTAATGTATTAATTATGTGTGATTATGTGCGTGTTTATGCCGCTTTTGGTTGAATTTCATATCTGGATTAATTTTTTTTAAGAATTATTTTTGGTTTGTATTTATGTTGTGATGTGTTTTCTATTTTGGAATTGATGTTTAATCTCTTTTTGTCTGGCGTTCTTTCTCTCCATTTCTCCCTCTCTCTATCTCTCTCTCACATACACACACATTCTCTTTCTATCTCTCTCTCACTCACTCTCGCTTTACCTCTCCCTCCCTCAATTACTCTTTCCCTCCTTCCTTCCTCCGCATCCCCTTCTCCGCTAAATTTGACTTCCTAACTCACGATATCTCTGACTCATCTAACTCAACTCAACTCTCTAACTCTTATTCTCCCTAGCTTATACTCCCCCTAACTCTCCCTCTCCCTTGCTCTCGCTCTCCCTCTCCCTAACTCTACTTCTCCCTAGCTCAGACACTTCCTAATTCTCCTTCTCCCTAACTCACTCTCTAGCTCTCCGTCTCCCAAACTCAACTTTCCCAATTCTCCTTCTCTCTAGCTCTTCCTCATCTCTAACTCTCACACATCACTAAATCACACTCCCTAACACTCCTTCTCCCAAACTCAAACCCTCCCAAACTCACACTTCCTAATTCTCCTTCTCTCTAGCTCCTCCTTACCTCCTTCTCCCTAACTCACACCCTCCCTAACTCACACCCTCCTAACTCACACCCTCCCTAACTCACACCCTCCCTAACTCACACTCTCCCTCCTCCCTAACTCACACCCTCCCTAATTCTCCCTCTCTCTAGCTCTTCCTTACTCCTTTCCCCTAACTCACGCCTCCCTAACTCACACTTCCTAAGTCTCCCTCTCGCTAGCTCTCCTACCTCCTTCTCCCACTCACACCATCCCTAACTCACACCCTCCCAAACTCACACTTCTAATTCCCTCTCTCTAGCTCTTCCTTACCTCCTCCCTAACTCACACCTCCCTAACTCACACCCTCCCTAACTCACACCTCCTAACTCACACCCTCCCTAACTCACACCCTCTAACTCACACCCTCCCTCTCACCCTCCCTAACTCACACCTACCTAACTCACACCCTCCCTAACTAACACCCTCCTAACTCACACCTCCCTAACTCACACCCTCCCTAACTCACACCCTCCCTATCTCACACCCTCCCTAACTCACACCCTCCCTAACTCACACTCTCCTAACTCTCCCTCTTTCCCACAGTTCCCAAAGTCCGGATTGTACCCCCTGGCGACCGTTTTGTGAAGGCCGGAAGCACTGTACGGGTGGACTGCCAGATCACAGACGTTGTACAGCTTCCAGACTACATCTTCTGGTACCTTGAAGATCGCCGTGTTATGGATCACCAGGACCCCAACTTGCTGGTGAGTTTGTGGGGGCGGTTGATCGGGGGTAGGTGGGTGGGTGTGGGAGGGAGGATGGGGAGGGTTTTGTTGTGTGTGTGTGTGAGGGGAGGGGAGAATGGAAGGGAGGGTTGTATGGGGGTGGGAGGTGGAGGAGGGTTTTGTTGGGTGGGTGGGTGGTGTGGTGGGGGGAGTGTGTGTGTGTGTGTGTGTGTGTGTGTGTGTGGTGTGTGTGTGTGTTGTGTGTGTGTGTGTGTGTGTGTGTGTGTGTGTGTGTGTGTGTGTGTGTGTGTGTAGATGGGTTTAGAGTTTGTGAGTGTTTGTGTGTTTTTGTTTATGCGTGTGCTTATACGTGATAATTTTCACGTTTAAGTTACTTTCCAAAATGTTTTATCATAGGTACAACTTGTATACAACATTCTATTAATGAATCATGCAAAGAGAGTAATTTGCAGTTTTCATTTGGCCCCCAAGGGAAGATACAAACAAACAAACAAACTCAAGATCCATTATTTTGATAATAAGCAAAGAACAAGACCATCCTGAGCGAAACAAATTAAAAATTCCTTTCAAGTGTGAAAATTCGAACGAGAGAGAGAGAGAGAGAGAAAAAAAAAAATACAACCACTGTAAAAAAAAATTCTGATAACGAATTTCTTTTAATGAAAAACCCAAACACATAATTACATAAATCGTTCTTACATTTAAAAAATCACAATAAATAACAGAGATTCGAAGGGAGAAATTCCTGCACCTCATTTTCCTCATATTATCATGTCAGCAGGGATGACCCCGATTCAAATCTATTTCAATTATCTATAATGAGAGCGACTTATAACTGCACGAATGCTTTTTGTATTAAGGAAAATATATATACATATATATATATATAATATATATATATATATATATATATATATATATATATATATATAATATATATACACACACACACACACACACACACACACACACACACACACACACACACACACACACATATATATATTATATATATATATATATATATATATATATATATATATATATATATATATATATATATATATATATATATATATATATATATATATATATATATATATATATATATATATAATATATATATATATATATATATATATATATATATATATATATATATATATATATATATATATATATATATATATATATATATATATATAATATATTCATATATGTACACTAGCATTCAACTTTTTTTCATAATTTCCAGAAAGCACAACCAAATCTGATGTAAATTAGGAAAGTAAATTATAGAACCCGGAGACTCACACGAGCTTACTAATGACTGAATTTTTCTGGCCCCTTTTATATTCCCAAAGAAAGACTTGCCTTCATTAGATTAAGAAGCTTATTAAGTACCCTTCTGTAACAAGAGGCTCGCTTTCAATCTATCTTTTTATTTTTATTTTGCATCTATTATGCTTGTATTTTCGTCAAGCTTCTTTTCATTTTTTTTCTGTGAGGACACTGACATTTTCTGTTTTTTAAGGGTGTCTCATCAAGAATTTTTTTCTTTTTTCTTTAAATCTCTTATGCCGCATAAACATGACGACATGAAGTCAATACAGATGTTGAATTTATTTATCTATTTTATTTTCATTTAATCTCTAAACTTGTTCGTGTATTTATTTATCTATTTTATTTTAATTTAATCGCTAAACTTGTTCGTGTCTCTTATACGTTGAATAACAATTACAAGGACAGTAACAGCGAGAATGTCAACAGCAAATGATAATTGTAAATAATGGTATTAACAACTACACAAACAGCGCCACTAAAACTAACAAAAACAATTAGAACAATAACAAAAGCAAAAGGACAAGAGAATAGAAGGAAAACAAACGAAGGACAAGAGAACAGAAGGAAAACAAACGAAGGAATAAAAGGAGAGAACTACCATTTGCATATTACAATTCACACTAGCCTGTTTGTCAAGGATATTATATAAACCCAGCGTTAATATCGGAGAGGAGATAGCCATATTATATAAAACCGCAGCGGAATGTTGGTCGCAACATTTATCGTAAAGAATAAATCGTGGAATTAAAGTATGACTTTTTTAATGACCGGGATATACAACTTGATAAGAAAAAAAAAAGTAAAAAAGAATAAATACGGGATATACAACTTGATAAAAAATATGTAAAAAGAATAAATAAATAAAAATGTAACGAATTCCAAGAGAGGGCAATGATAATAACGACAGCACAGAACATAAAACCGGAAATGTATTTGTATAATCTGCAAAATCTGTGCCTTGGACCACAGACCTTTATGGGATTCCATCACAATTAACCAAATGAATGCTCATCTACATATCCGAATTTTAAGTGTGAAGGCTTCCTTTCTCTCCTTTTCTCTCTCTCTCTCTCTTGCTCCGTTTTCTTTCTTTTTGGATCGTTCAGAATATTTTCTTTCTTTACATGCGATTCGGAAATGCGAGATATATTACAGCCATGTCAATTTTCATTACATTTCGACGTGGTATGACTTGCAGATCAAACGAGCTCGCTGGAGACAAAATACCTCCCTTCTAGATTCTTCAAAGGATTTAAATCCTACAAAAATGTCTAATATCTCCTCATAGAGTCCATTAAATCTCGCTTCAGTCCCCTAATTCTTTCCTTTTCGGTGTGTTTCCCCTTTTTATCCGCCCTTCGCTTGCTTCCCTTTCGTCTTTCCAAAGTTTGTATAAATTCTTTTTTCTTTTTGAGAAAATGTTTGTTCCATTTACTCTTGTCTTGTGCGTCTGTTACCCTTCCAATCTGTGATTATTTCCCCTTCCCTTTCTTCTCTCTTTCTTATTGTTCCTTCTCCATTATTATATGATTTATTCTTTCTGCCCTTCTTCCCATTCGCTGCGAGGCTTTTCATAAACCTTCCCTGTTCAGCTCGTTCCTTCCTTTACTCCTCTTCTTGCTCTGTTCTTTTATCTTTATAATGGCTCTCTTTCATTCTCTCTCTCTCTCTCTCTCTCTCTCTCTCTCTCTCTCTCTCTCTCTCTCTCTCTCTCTCTTCTCTCTCTCTCTCTCTCTCTCTCTCTCTCTCTCTCTCTCTCTCTTCTCTCTCTCTCTTCTCTTCTCTCTCCCCCTATCCCTCTTTTTCTTCCTTTCCCCCTCTCTTCTGTCGCTTGTCTATTCTCTTCTCTTCTCTCTCCCTCCCTCTATCCCCCTCTCTCTTCTCTTCTCCTCTCTTATGTCGCTTGTTTATTCTCTTCTCTTCTTTCCCCCTCCATCTATCCCTTTTTCTCTTCTCTTCTCCTCTCTTTCGTCGCTTGTTTATTTTCTTCTCTTCTCTCTCGCTTCTCTATCCGTCTTTATCTTCTCTCTTCCGTCGCTTGTCACTTCTCTCTTCTTTTCCTCCTTCACTCTATCTCATTTTCTCTTCTCTTTTCCTTTATCCCTTCACTTGTCTCTTCCCCTCTCTTCTCTCCCTTTATCCCACTTTCTCTTCTCTTCTCCTTTATCCCTTCACGTGTTTCTTCCCTTCTCTTCTCTCTCCTTATCCCTCTTTCTCTTCTCTTCTCCTCTCTTCCTTCATTCGTTTCCTCTGCCTCGTGACTTCTTTTCCCTTCTCGAAACATCGCTCGTTTTCCTTTTGTCGGATTCCCGCTCACTTGTCTTCATCCTTCGCTAACTCTTTATCATCCTTCTTTCTCCCCTTTCCTACTTCCGCCCTCATTCTTCCAAGATTCTGGGCATCCCCTTACCCCCCTCTCCCTCCTCCTCCTCTTCCTCCTCTCCTTGCGTCTCCTCCTTACAGTCGACACACTGCGTTTTATTTTTCTCTCTGTACACTTCGTTCTTTAGTTTTTCCTTCACTTTTGTCTTTCTCTTTATTTCTATCCTTTATCCTTCTACTTCGGTCACAGTCTTCTCTTAGACTCTCTATTCCTCTCTTGCTCCATCCTGCCTATCTGCCAATCGCTTCATTCCTTACCTCACCCTTCACCCGCCTTCTTCCCTCCTCCTCCTCCTTCCTCCTCTCCTCCTCCCTTCTCCTCCTCCTCTTCCTCCACCTCCTCCTCCTTCTCTTTTGTCTTCTTCTTCTTCTTCTTCTTCTCTATGCTTCTTCCTCCTCCTCGCGCCTCCTCCTCGCTTCTCCCTCCTCCTCCATCCTCCTTCCTCCTCCCTGTCTATGCACCCAGTCACTGTAATCCTTCTACACACTTTACACTTTTCCTGCATTCCCTCAACCCTCCTTCATCCTTCACTCCTGTTTCCTCCCATCCTCGCTCTGCATCCAGTCTCCACCTTTCTCTGCACCCCCTTCTCCCCTCTTCCCCCGCCATCCTCCATCCCTTTTTCCCCATCATCCAAAACCCCCGCCTTACCCGCATCGGCGAACCCTCCTACCTGGAGTTCCAACCTGCAAGCGACCGCTACCCCTGAGGTGCCACTCCAAGTTCAACAATCCCCGGCCCCCCCCCGCCCGACACCCTATCCTATATATTCCTCCCTACCCGAGTGCCAACCCCTTCCAGAGCGCTCACGCTCGGTTTGATCCCCACACCAAACGCCCTTTAAAAAAAAAGTGCACGCCCCCGCCTGCCCAACCGTGAGTGCCAGCCCCCCTCCAGAGCCACCTCGGTTGATGCCTCACCCCATCCTAAGTGGCCACGCCGCACCCTCCCCTGCCAACGCCTGAGTGCCACCCGTCTCACAGAGGCCCACCTCGGTTGGATCCCTAAGCCTGGTGCCCCCCCAGAAGTGGCCACCCGGCCCGCCAGAAGCAGAGCCCACCTCGGTTGATCCTACCATGGGTTGTCCCCCCCCACCCGCACGCCTTAAGTGCCGCGCCCCCCTCTACCCTGAGTGCACCGTCCCGCCGCCCCCCGCCCCACGCGGTGCCTTTGATCGCCAGCCGAGGCTTGGTCTCCGGCCTCATGCCCAACTCTCCTCCCTAGAGTGAATATTTTTCGCTGGCCCATCACGGCACTCGAGCTTTTTATTAAAGGTTCTTCTATTTTTCGACGGTCTCTGGCGGGGTGGGCGGGGTGGGCAGGGTGGGCGGGGTGGGCGGTTGTGGGCGGCTTAAGAGGGGCGCGGAGGGCGGGAGTGGAAGGGGAGGGTGTGGGGCGGTAGAGGGGGGTGGGGGGGGCGGGGGGGGGGGGGGGGGGGGGGGGGGGGGGGGGGGGGAGGACGTGGGGGGTGGAGATAAGCGGTAAGTGGTGTAGGGAGGAGGGGTGGGGAGAGGGGTTGGGGGATTGGAAGGAGGGTGGTGGGGTTGTGGGAGGTGGGGAGGTGGAGGGAGGGGAATAGGGGAGATACGTGGAGTGAGGGTAGAGTACCTTGATTTTCCAACCCCACGCCCTACATGAGTGCCACTCTAAGCACGCCCCCCCCTCTTCCTCCCCCTCATCCACTCTTTATCCCGACTGAAATTCTGCATTCATTCACTGCTTACCCCGCGCCCCCCTTCATCCCTTTAACAGTCCATCTGCACATTCAGCATCCCTGCCCTTATTGTCGCTTCAATCCCTTATCCACGCATTTACATCATTCTCATTCTTAAATTCAATCCCATTTCTTCTTCCACTTATCATCCCTATCCTTTTAAATTTATGCGCAAGATTAATCCTTTCCACCTCATCCCCTTTTACCGGCCTCTACTTCCTCGCTCATTCACGCCTTTCCTAACTAGCTTCATTCTCATCCACTGCTCCCGCGTCCCATGTCCTCATGCCACCCTTTCCCTCTACCCTCATCCACCCTCTCCTTCACGCTTTATCTCATTCTTTTCTTTCTCATGCGGCACTCCTCCTCGCCTCTCCTGCACACCCCCCTCCAACGCTCAATCCATCTCTATCCTGCCTCCGCCCTCCCCTCTCACTCCGCGGCCCTCCTCATCCATGCTCTCATCCCGTCTCCCTCCTCGTCCCGTCCCTGCTCTCTTGCTCAACCCCGCCCTCCCTCATCCATCTTCTCTTCCCAGCGCCTCGCCGCCTCCCCGCCCCTCCGCCCTCCCCCCCTCAGCTGCATACGCATCTCTCACTCCCGCTCCGCCCCTCGCCCTCGTCACCTTTCCTCACCCACCCCACCCCCCCTCCACCAACCTCATCCACTGCTCATCCTCCCTCCCTCTCCCCCTCAAACCCCCTCATCACCATCTCTCCTCCCCCTCCCCGTCCCTCTCCCTAACCCCCCTCCAACTTCATCATCTCTCACCCCTTCCCCCTCCCTCAATCCCCCCTTCCCCCCTCAAACCCACCCCCGTCTCATCCATCTCACCCCCCCCTCCAACCTCACCCACTCTCATCCCCTCAACCGCCCCCCTCTCTCCCTCAACCCCCTCCCCCCGCTCCTCATCCATCTCCCATCCCTTCTTTCCTCACTAATCCACTTAATTTCCACTTCCCCAACAATTGACACAAATATTTCCCTCGGATGGATGGTAACGGCCTTCGAAATGGGGACCAGGTCGTTTATGGTATTAAAAATATTTATGGCTCGTGACAGTCATTTCTCTCCATATTTCTCTTTGCTGTATTTCTCTTTCTTTCTGTTTATTGCTGGATTGCTTTGTGTTTTTTGTTTGTTTTTTGTTTTTTTTTTGTTTGTGGTTTGTTTTTTTTGTTTTTGTTGCTCTGTTTTCCTGTCTGTTTCTATTTCTATCTCTCTGTCTGTCTCTGTCTCTTTCTCTCTCTTCTCTCTCTCTCTCTCTCTCTCTCTCTCTCTCTCTCTCTCTCTCTCTCTCTCTCTCTCTCTCTCTCTCTCTCTCTCTCTCTCTCTTCTCTCTCTCTCTCTCTCTCTCTCTCTCTCTCTCTCTCTCCTCTCTCTCTCTCTCTCTCCTCCCTCTCTCCCTCTCTCCCTCCTCTCCTCTCTCTCTCTCTCTCTCTCTCTCTCTCTCTCCTCTCTCCTCTCCTCCTCTCTCTCTCTCTCTCTCTCCTCCCTCCCTCCCCCTCCCCCCCTCTCACTCTGTAAATGGCATAACCCTGCATATGTCAAAATTATTTCTCACAGGGGAGACAACTCTAATCCAACGATAAATTGATTCAGTGAAAAAAGTGTATTAATTTGAAAGGAAAAAGATAGCTGCAGAAATTCTGTAAGTTTTAAATCGATTGCCATGAAGAATGTCAGCGTTTGAAATTGCTTTTAAATCATTTTGAAAGCATGAAGACAAATAAAGCTTTCTGTATTTGTTGTGGAATTCTTCCTAATGCTGGAAATGGGAGTATGGGAAGTGAAACGGGAAAGTACCTCTTAGATGGGCACGTTTCTTAATATAGTTTCGTGAGAGTAGAAATAGATATGATAGGGAGAGAGAGAGAGGAGATTGTAAGAGAAGGAGAGCCAGAGGAAGAGGAGGAGAAAGAGGAAAGAGAGGAAGAGTAAAAGGAGGGGGGAGGGAAGGGAAAAGGAGGGGGAGGAGAGAAAGGGAGAGGGAGTGGTGTATGTGTATGTGTATGTGTGTGTATTTGTGTGTGTGTGTGTGTGTGTGTGTGTGTGTGTGTGTGTGATAGATGATAGATAATAGATAGAGATAGATATAGAGATATATATATATATAATAGATAGATAGAGAGAGAGAGAGAGAGAGAGAGAGAGAGAGAGAGAGAGAGAGAGAGAGAGAGAGAGAGAGAGAGAGAGAGAGAGAGAGAGAGAGAGAGAGAGAGAGCAACAAAGACAGACAGACATACAGAGAGACAGACATACAGACAACAGACGAAAGACAGACAGACATACAGAGAGACAGAAAAACAGAAACAGACAGGGAGAGAGTGCGAGCAGCTTAATACGGCGCGTCTGGCCCAGCCTCTATCCCATCAGTGAAAGGAGTCTTCCTATCTCTCATCTAATTACACAAGTATGCAGCGGAGTCATTACAGGGCCCAGAGGCGCACACTCTCCCGGGGGCAGGGGTAGGGGGGTCCAGGGGAGAGCTGGGATTTAATCTGCTCTAGAAACACTAGCAGATTTGATCTACTCTGCTCGTGCGTCACTGGCAGCTAGGGTTGACTCTGCTGGAGATATGTCGAAAAATTGGTATTTGGTTTACTATTGGAACTAACTATTGAGTTGGGATTTTATTTACTCTTGAAATCAATTAGTAGCAGTGATTTGATATTCTGTAAATACATGATAAATATTATCTAAAATCTCTAGTAGCTGAGATCTGATGTTCTCTAGATAGACTGACAGCTTGGGAAAGCTAATCTATACTTCGGTTCTCATTTTGATTGCCATGAAAGTGTCATATCCGGATGAATGGCAAAAGCGGATGTCATTAGTATCTGATATATTTGTTGTTATGATTAAAAGATAGATGAATAATAAGGGAGAGAGAGAGAGATTTGTGGATATGAGGAGAATCAACTATTTCGCTGAAGGATTTCATATTCTTGCCTGGCTGCCTGCGAGAAAGGAAAGCAGATTCGTGGACTCTATTCTGTTTTTTTCTGAATTCGGGTGTGTGTCTGTGTGTGTGGGTCTGTGTGTATGAAGTGTGTGTGTCTGTATGTGTGGGTCTGTGTGTATGAATTGTGTGTGTCTGTGTGTGTGAATTGTGTGTGTCTGTGTGTGTGGGTCTGTGTGTATGAAGTGTGTGTCTGTGTGTGTGTGGGTCTGTGTGTATGAATTGTGTGTCTGTGTGTGTGGGTCTGTGTGTATGAATTGTGTGTGTGTCTGTGAGTGTGGGTCTGTGTATATGAATTGTGTGTGTCTGCGTGTGTGCATGAGCTTATGCATATGCGTATTGTACGTATATAAATATCTGTGCTTGCGTTCACGTCCGTTCAAGCATCAAACAGGGCATGTGAATATGGAAATGCTAAGCTTTCTATACCGACCAAACCATTAACATTTCTAATAGATCATACATCTCACTAAAGGCATTGATTCCCCTGTGCCATCCACAGATCATTCAGTTCGAGGACCAAACACAATGCGAAGCTTTGAAAGAAAGAGAGAAGGAAGGAGAGGAGGGAGGGAGAGAAGGAGAGGAAAGGGAGGAGGGACGGAGGGGAGGTAAAGAGATAGAGGAGTAGAGGCAGAGAAAGAGAGGAAGAGAGGAGGGAGGGAGGGGAGGTAGAGAGAGGGAGAGAGGAGGGAGGGACGGGAAGGTAAAGAGAGAGAGAGAGAGAGAGAGAGGGAGGGAGAGGTAGAGAGAGAGAGAGAGAGAGAGAGAGGAGGGAGGGAGGGGGGGTAGAGAGAGAGAGGGAGGGAGGGGAGGCCGAGAGATAGAGGAGGTAGGGAGGGGAGGTATAGAGAGGAAAGGAGGGAGGGAGGGAAGGTAGAGAGAGAGAGAGAGGAAAAAGAGAGGAGGCAGGGACGGGAGGCAGAGAGAGAGGAAAGAGAGGAAGGAGAGAAAGAGAGGAAAGAGAGGAGGGAGGGAGGGGAGGTAAAGGCTTTTCTGCACGGACACACGCGAGGAAAGTATAATTCTGCGGAAATATGAGACATGGTTTATGAATGACACACTTCACATCGCACAGTGGCGTGGGAGCTATGAGGGAAAGGTAGATGTAATATTTGTATGTCTGTGTACTATTTGAGAGAGAGAGAGAGAGAGAGAGGAGAGAGAGAGAGAGAGAGAGAGAGAGAGAGAGAGAGAGAGAGAGGAGAGAGAGAGAGAGAGAGAGAGAGAGAGAGAGAGAGAGAGAGAGAGAGAGAGAGGAGAGAGAGAGAGAGAGAGAGAGAGAGAGAGACATAGACAAATCAAAAGACAGACATAGACAGACAGAAGACGAACACACAAACAGACAGACAGACAACCAGTCAATCAGCCAATCAATCAGCCAATCTGACAAAAAGAAAAAAGAAAAGAAAAAAGAATAAAAAAAGAAAAAAAAAATCAAGAGCCACCAAGAGAGTATTTGACCTTCATTGCTTCGATCTCGGGGTCATCCTCCTCCTCCTCCTGCAATCGACGTCAATCTTCAAATGTTGATCTAATAAGCTCAGGACTGAAATTTTTGGCTCAGCAGATCCACTTCGACCTCTTGGCGAATTCGCTGCTTTGGCTTCTCGAAGATTTTATTTACCTTTGACCCCCGATGGTGATTGCCATTTTTTTTCTGAGAAATTTCTCGTAAGTTTTTTTTTGTGTGTGATTTTTATGATTATTATTTTTTATTTTTTTTTATTTTTTTCTCGTAAGGTTTATTATTATTATTATTATTATTTTTTTTTTTTTTTTTTGGGGGGGGGTATTTGTTAAATTTATGACTGATGTTGTATCTGTTTTAGGGCATTTTTGTAGCTGATTTATTGTTTCTATTCGTCTATTTCAAATATCTATTTATGGATACGTGGTCTTGCTCGTACCCATTCATTTATCATTTTAATCCATCCATTTGATACTGATTTTCCGTATTCTCTTTCATGATTCCTAATACATCGTACTCCACTCCACCAAAGGAACCACACCTCGATAATCTAAAAAAAAAAAAAAAAAAAAAAAAAAAAAAAAAAAAAAAAAAAAAAAAAAAAAACTTTCTTTCATCCATTCATCCATCTCTATTCGTCTATCCTAACGTCTCCCTCTCTCTCCCCGCCCACACAGTAACAACCGGAGCCGAGTCCATCACCTCGACTTTGACCATCCACCGCGTGCGTCGGGAGGAGAGTGGAAACTACACTTGCATGCCGTCCAACTTGCACGCAGCTTCGGTCACTCTTCACGTCCTTAACGGAGGGAGGATGGAGGGAGGATGGAGGGGGAGGGGAGATTGGGGGGATGGGGAGGGGTAGGGGAGGATGGAAGGGATGGGGGGGGATGGAGAGGGGAGGGAAGAATGGGACAACTTGCACGCAGCTTCGGTCACTCTTCACGTCCTCAACGGTAAGGGAGGATGGAGGGAGGATGGGAAGGGCAGGGATGGTGGGTGGGAGGGGTAGGGGGTATGGGGGGGATGGGGTGATGGGGGATGGGAGGGATTGGGGGAAGGGAGGGATGGATGGATGGAGGGATGGGGAGGGGGTTTGGGGGAGGGATGGAGGGATGGAGGGTAGGGTTGGGGAGGGAGGGAGGGGGGGGGATGGGAGAGGGGAGGGAAGGATGGGACAACTTGCACGCAGCTTCGGTCACTCTTCACGTCTTAACGGTAAGGGATTTGAGGGAGGATGGAGGGAGGGATGGGGAGGGATGGGGAGGGGTAGGGAGGGATGGGGGGTGATGGTGGGTAGGGATGGGAGGGATGGAGGGGTATGGGAGGGGGAGGAAGGATGGGACAACTTGCACGCAGCTTCGGTCACTCTTCACGTCCTCAACGGTAAGGGATTGGAGGAGGATGGAGGGAGGGAGGGGAGGGAGGGAGGGGTAGGGGGGGTAGGGATGGGAGGTTGGAGGGGGATGGGAAGGGTTTGGGGAGGGATGGGGGGATGGAGGGGGAGGGAAGGATGGGGACAACTTGCACGCAGCTTCGGTCACTCTTCACGTCCTCAACGTAGGGAGGAGGCGGGGGAGGATGGAGGGGATGGAGGTAGGGGAGGGATGGGGGGTGATGGTGGGGTAGGGATGGGAGGGATGGACGGGTATGGGAGGGGGGAAGGAGATGGGACAACTTGCACGCAGCTTCGGTCACTCTTCACGTCCTTAACGGGTAAGGCGAGGGTAGCGGGATGGAGGGGGATGGGGAGGATGGGCGTGGGGGGAGGGGAGGGATGGGGGATGGCGAAGGGACGGAAGGATGGACAACTTGCACGCAGCTTCGGTCACTCTTCACACGTCCTCAACGGTAAGGGATTGGAGGGAGGATGGAGGAGGGAGGGAGGGATGGGGGATGGGGGGAGGATGGGAGGATGGGAGGGAGGGAAGGATGGAGGGGGGGATGGGAAGGGATGGGGATGGGAGGGCGAGGAAGGATGGGACAACTTGCACGCAGCTTCGGTCACTCTTCACGTCCTCAACGGTAAGGGAGGATGGAGGGAGGAGGGAGGGGAGGATGGGGGTAGGGATTGGGAAGGGAGGGATGGAGGGATGGGATGGGGAGGATGGGAGGGAGGGAGGATGGGGGATGGGAAGGGGAAGAAGGATGGACAACTTGCACGCAGCTTCGGTCACTCTTCACGTCCTCAAGGTAAGGGAGGGAAGGGGTGGGTGGAGGAAGGATGGAGGGGGAGATGGGGGGAAGGGAAGGGCAGGGTGGTGGGGATGGGGGGAGGGAAGGATGGGGGATGGAGGGGGAGGGGGAGGGAAGGGAGGGGATGGGGGAGGGAGAGATAGAGTGGGGAGAGCAGGAGGGACTTATCCTCATAGTTCTATCACATATTTTCTTTGTTCCTTCTTCGTTTCTTACTCTCAATCGCTTATATCCGTCTCCCTACAATATTTCCTCTTGTTTTTTATTTGTTTTTCTCAATCCCTTTATAATCACGCTTTGAGATTGATCATTATCATTATTTTTTTAAAATCCCATCATCACCATTTCCTTCTACGTCCTCACTATCGTATTATTTACCTTTTTTTATTTTACTTTTTTTTTCTCTCTCTCTTCCTCCGTCATTCAGTAACGCCTATTGTTCAACGAGTAAGCTGTTGGTGATTCCTTCATTCATCTCATACACGGTCTGCAGAATACAATAGAATAATAAATCTTTTGTCTATTTCCTAAAGCCAAAGATATGCTGATGTAAAAAAAATATTTAAATAATGTTAATGGTAATTTTTCATTTAAATTTTATATCAAATCTTAGATTAAGCACTAAACATAAACAATGCAGATGCTGAAAGTTAAGACCTCCAGGCGAATCAACAATACCTCCAACTTTAATAAAAAAAGAAGAAAGAAAGAAAGAAGAAACAAGCAAAGAAAAAGAAAGAAAAGAAAGAAAGAAAAACAAAGACAAAAAAAAGAAGAAAGAAAAAGAATTAAAAGAAAAAAAACAAATATTCACCCATCAGTTGGTATTTAAAGCACAAGAATTCCCTTTCTCAAAAAAAGCTGGGAGATCGTCGATTTTCGAAAACGTATTGTGTCCCAATCCAAGTTTAATCCATAATCCATCTCGTCGAGCTTAAATCTGCTCAGCTGGGTCTGCTAGGATGAACTGGCTGACTGACATGCACGGTCTTCTTATTCAATCCTGAATCGATGTGATATCTTTTGAGGTTTATTTCCCCTGAAGCATAAATCGGGATCGTCTGTGGAGTCTTCGATGTTTTGTAACAGCGGTTGATGAGGGGGGTGGTATGGAAAATAAGGGGGAGGGAGGGAGGGAAGGATGGGTGTGAGAGAGGGAGAGGGAGAAGAGGAGGATGAAAGAGGGAGGAGGAAGAGGGAGGGAGGAAAGGGAGAGAGAGAGAGATAGAGAGAGAGAGAAGAGAGAGAGAGAGAGAGAGAGAGAGAGAGAGAGAGAGAGAGAGAGAGAGAGAGAGAGGAAAGGAAGAGATGGGACAGAGGGGGAGAGAGGGAGGCGAAGGGAGAGGGGAAGGGAAGGAGGGAGGGAGAGAGGAGAAACAATGAGAACAGAAGATGGGAGAAAGAGGGAGAGAGGGAGGAAGAAGGAGAGTGGGAGAGAGAGAAAGAGGTGAACGGAAGGAGGGAGAAAGCGGGGAAGGGCAGATTGGGAGAGATGGAAAGAGAACGAGAAGGAAGGGAGAGAAAGAGGGAGGGAAAGAGAACGTATATACATTGAGAG
>NW_020870888.1:1586635-1589135 GCF_003789085.1 Penaeus vannamei | reverse complement strand
AACACGGATAATTTTTTTTTTTTCATTTTCTCAAAGCATTGAATAAAAGTAAGGGTTGAAGTTCACCTGCTGTTGAGACGCAGTAGATGAAACTGGAATGAAGGGAATACAGCTTTAAGATAAAATATAGCTTATGTGGCTTTATAGCACGAAGGTCAAAGATCATGTACACCCTGTTTATTCTTCCTTATGTCTCTTCCTTCATTTACATATACATAGTATGAATTTCTGCTGATAGTGAAATCGAACGATTATTTCTACATTCCCTTATCGCGACTTCGTTTAATTATTTCGTAATAGCAATGTGGATCTACACATTGCATCCGAATTGCGTTTCGCACTTTTATCTCAAAGCAATTCAACTCCCACGAACTCAGATGTTCACACTACCGTTTTTTTTTTTTTTTTTTTTTTTTTTCCATTTTCAACATTTTCATTCGTTTGGAAAGACAATGTTCCAACCGGACTTTAATGATTTCCCTTTTTAACCCCCAGAGAAGCACCCGGCGGCGATGCAGGCGGAGACCAGCGGCGCGGGCGGCGTCCAGGGCGGCAAGGTGCAGCTGCTCGTCCTCCTGCTCCTCGTCCTCCTGGCCACGACCTCATCGCTCGCCCTCGATGGAGAGGATACTGAGGCGGACGCAGAGCCCCAAGAGACACTGGATCACGACCCTCCCGCCGCTGCTGCCTCGCCCTCTGCCTCCTCCCTCCTTCCTTTGCCTCCCTGTTCTCTCGCTTCGTCCGCCCCCCCGCCGCCCGCCGCCCACGCCCTTCGCGGCCTCGACAAGGAGGGAGCTCTGGAGATCCTGCGCGACCTGCTGGCTGTCCTGCCGGAGAGCGATGCCCTGGCCGAGCGCCCTGCCAAGCGCCGAGGCTTCCCGAGCGTCCAGGAGGGTCAGGTCGCCGCCGGGAGGTCCTGGGGGGCCGGAGGAGGCCAGAGTGCGCTCCCCCCCTCCTCCCCCCGGCTCTTGACGAAGGCCCGAGTGCCACTCGTCGTCCTCGAGGGCGACCCTTTAGCATCCTTCCTCGAGACTCTGGGCCGACCACGAGTGAGTGCCATCGACAACCCCGCCCACCTCGACGACCTCCTCCGCCTCGACCTCGCTCGCCGCCCCTTCGCCGCCCGCGCCTGCGTCCGCCCGCGCCTCCTGGGAGAGGGCGAGGGGCGCTGCGTGGGCGCCGTGCCGTCCTGCGAGCCGCGCCCCGCCCGCCGGTCAGCCTCTGTCCAGGCGACTCGGTGATCGCCGAGTCCGCCGCCCCGATACAAGCCTGTAAATACATGTACATAAATATAGCATTTTTATGTGTACAGATAGAGTCGTACAAACAATTGTTCCCTGTTGGCAGTTAGACAGGATAAGTCTTAAGAAACAACTGTCGTTTTGTAGGCGT
Organism: Penaeus vannamei; assembly: GCF_003789085.1. NCBI lineage: Eukaryota > Metazoa > Arthropoda > Malacostraca > Decapoda > Penaeidae > Penaeus > Penaeus vannamei. The sequence goes on along the minus strand of NW_020870888.1, from coordinate 1,587,743 downwards.
TTATAAAAGACGAAGAAGCATCATGACAGACGATGACCTCACGCGAGGGCAGCAAAGGTCAAACGGAAGAATGGAGGAGAAATAATGTCAAACTTGACTGTAAATAATTATCTTTCTCTGGTCCTTATTCAAAGAGGCTCTCAATGTGTTCCTGTGTTCCTCCGAGCCTTCTTGACAATTATCATAGACAAACAAGGCTCAATAAAAAATATATATATATATATATTTACAAGTTTAATCCTTAGGTTTGTAAAGACGTTGATGATTATTTCGTTGGTTGAGTTTGAATATATTAGAGAATGTTTACTGATGTTGATTATGTGTCGTTTTAATATGTCTAGATCTGGTCTCTGAAGTCTTCCGCACTCTCTCTTTCTTCTTTCTTCTTTCTTTCTTTCTCTCTCTCTCTCTCTTTTCTCTCTTCTCTCTCTCTCTCTCTCTCCTTCTTCTATTTTTCAGACTTCCTCTTCTTTTTCTCTTCTTTCTATTCGTCTTTCCTCTCCTTTCCTAACCCCGATTTCCCTCACGGTTATTTTCGCTTCTCCTTCTTCCAAGCAACGCGCTACTTGGCTGCCTCGGGACGCATATAACCCCAAGGGCGAGGCACCCTGGAAGCGCCAGTGCCACCCCTGGCCTCAGTGCCACCCCTGGCCTCCTTCCACTCTCCCGCGGAGGAAGAACCCCTGTGAACTCCATTTGTATTCAATGTTTTGTGAATGGACTGCTGGATAAGTTAATTTCTATGTTTAACGTACACTTTACACATTTTTCTCGAGACTAATGGATATTCAATCAATTAAACTATTATCCCCCCCCTCCCTCCCCCCTCAAAGGAAAATAAAGATAAAGCACACGACATTGAGCTTTCTGTGTAGATTACATAGATGTTATTTAAAAGATGCTATTTTGATTTTAGATATCTCGTGGCGTGGTCACGATTCTGAGTGTGTGAAAGCTGGGATTGGAGGTCGATGTTGGAGTGAAGACGTGGCTCGACCTTGAGGCGCCGGTACTCGATACGTCACTAAGAGCCCGGAAATGTATACATGTAGACTGATATGCATTATGATTTCTCCTGAGGGCATGAGCGACGAAATATACTAGCACG
>NW_020870888.1:1559135-1561635 GCF_003789085.1 Penaeus vannamei | reverse complement strand
AGACTCCAGCTGTTGTTGCAAAGCGAACCCCGGCGTCTCTTGTGCAGTTGCTATTGAGTGCAGCGGGAGGTCCGTGGTGTTATTTTTATAAGGCGTTGTGATGCGAGTTGTGTAACTGCTTGGCTGATTGTTTTTGTTTCTTTTCGTGGATGGATATTCTTGATGCTTTTCAGGGATATGTATATATATATATATATATATATATATATATATATATAATATATATATATATATATATATATATATATATATTATAATATATTATATGTGTGTGTGTGTGTGTGTGTGTGTGTGTATGTCTGTCTGTCTATATATATATATATATATATATATATATATATATATATATATATATATATATATATATATAGATATATATGGAGAGAGAGAGAGAGAGAGAGATACAAATATATATATATATATATATATATATATTATATATATATATATATATATATATATATATATATATATATATATATATATATATATAGCACACACACACACACACACACACACACACACACACACACACACACACACACATATAATATATATATATATATATATATATATATATATATATATATATATATATATATATATATATTTTTTTTATTTTTTTTTTTTTTTTTTTTTTCTTTTACTGTTATACACGCTTTCTAATTGTCGCTTCCAGTTCCTCCTGAAATTGTACATAAGCAATGACGTTGCTTACAGAACAAAATACTCCATTTTTAATCTCCCTGTCTCATTAATTCAAATGATTTCACCAAGACGGCAAGCTTCCCAAATCTCACAGAACTACGCGATCTACGACAAATGTGAACGCAAAGGAGAACCACAAAGTATTTCAATGTTATTTGAAAGTTCTACGCAAGTTTGTCCCTTAAAAAAGCCTCGTGTGTCACCATTTGTTCTAGCCTTTAACCCGAGTCCATTAATCTGACGGGGGGAAATATAATCTGTTTGCGCTTTAAAAGTTTTAAACTCTCACAATTAAAAGAAGAAGAAAAAAAGAAAGAAAAAGGAAGGGTTCATTAAAAGGATGCTCTTGATTTTTTTTTTTTTTTTTTTTTTTGCTTTTTTTTTTTTTTTTTTTTTTTGCTTTTTTCTTTTTTTGCTTTTCACTTTTGCTCTTAATGGGGTCTCTTTACTAACGGAATTAAGAGCCTGGGTAAGCTTAATCTCCCCTTTGGTTTTCTGCAGATTTTTCCTGATCAACTAATGAAACTATTGAGAAAAAAAAAAGTATTTGTATTGGGTCTTACTCTGACTGATGTGGAATTAATTTCATTCTTAGAAAAAAAAAGAGCAAAGCATGGATGAAATAATTACATGAAAGAAAAAGAAAACGAAAATAATGCGTATTTATCTAACTATTGTTTTATATTTGTATACTTTTTGTATCTATGTTCTATCTGTCAAATATTTTCTTATTCATGTATTATAACTTATATACTATTTTATATACCCCCGTAATAACTACGATGTAAAAGTAAAAGTAATGATAATGAAAATGATGATAATAGTTATTGTAATAATGATTATTAATGATCGCCACTATAATGAGATAAAAACAACAATAATGATAATAATATTGATAATGTTAATAATAATGATAATGATTAATGATAATGACAGCGATAATGATTAATGATAATGACAATGATAATTATTAATGATAATGACAATGATAATGATGATAAAAGTATAGTTAGTAAAAATATTATCATTATCATATTAATATATGCTATAGTATAATAACAATGTCGATAATGATAACAATGATAATGCTAATGATGATGATAATAATGATCATGATAATATAGATAATAATGATAGTGATAATAGTATTCATAATACTGATGATAATAATAATAATAATAATAATAAAACAATAATAGGAGAGATAATGTTTGTAAGAAAATAATTCATTTGGCTGCCAAGAGATGGCGCGCGGGAAGTGGCGCAAGCTTCAGCTTAAATGTTTATCTCTTACTAATAACAGATAATTTTTCCAAAAAGCAAAGGAGAAATTAGAGACAAGAAATGGTAGTAAGAAATAAGATAATTGGAATAAAATCGAAAATACAATTAAATACATAAACCATAGGTGTACAATGAATTTCATCTTACTAAATTATTCTGTTTCTTGTAATGATATACATACATAAATAAATAATAAATAAATAAATAAATAGATAAATAAATAAATAAAAATAAATAGATAAATATACATATATTGATAGATAGATAGATAGATATACACATTTGTCTACGCACGCACACACACACACACACAACACACACACACACACACACGCACACACACACAAACACACACACAGCACACTTTTCTGGGATACATAAATATATGTATATATATATATATATATATATATATATATATATATATATATATATATATATATATATATATATATATATATATGTATATGTGTGTGTGTGTGTGTATGTGTGTGTATGTGTGTGTGTG
>NW_020870888.1:1531635-1536635 GCF_003789085.1 Penaeus vannamei | reverse complement strand
CCTCATCTGAAGCTTACGGGGACAAAGGCAGCTTTTTCTTCCTCTGCAATATTGCGAGTACACTCCCTCCCATTGTGCCTTTCGCCGCACACCACGCAGCACGCCTTATTTTTGCAATATATTTCTTACGTCACTAACCCGTGTTATTGTAGGAAATCAGATGGCGGCCTGTGCGGTCGTATGGTATAGGGGCTTCCCTCCCCTCCACCCTTATGAAATATAACAGAAGCGTGTGAGTGTGTGTACGCGCGCGCACACACACACACACACACACACACACACACACACACACACACACACATATATATATATACATATTTATATATGTATGTGTGTGTGTGTGTGTTATATATATATTATATATATAATATATATATATATATATATATATATATATATATATATATATATATATATATATATATGTATATATATGTTTATTAATCAACCTATCTACCAACTTATCTTTCTGTTTATCTATATACAGATAGAAAAATATATATTGGTGAGTTGAAAGATAGATAGATATGAGTACACTGATTGATAGATTGACATACATTGATGGATAGGAAGATAAAGAGGGACAGAGTGAGTTCATTACACTAATAAATACTTGGAAAGACACAAAGGCCAAAGTCTATGGACAATTCAAGCCATATTTCACTTACTGGTTCAGATTTAACAGCTTCCCAGAATATTGTTATAGATTAATTAGATTAATTGTTCCATCTATTCAGCAATTATTTATGTTCTTAACTATGTATGTATCTGTTTGCCACTCTGGTTATCTATATATCAATTTACCTATCTGCTTGTCTATTTATAGAAAGGGTTGAAAGATAGATAGCTATAGGTAGATAGATAAATAGATCGATAGATAGACATGGCTGGAGAGGTAGATAACGAAAGACAGATTCAATTCCGTCAGCTAATAAAATATCTGCAAAAGACCACAGGCTAAACTCTACGGGCACTCCAAGCCATATTTCACTTACTCCGTTTTTGAAAACATATTATCGATCTATTGTTCTACCTATTCAGCAGTTGTTTATATTTATATCTCTCCATATTCTTATTAGTCTGCCTATCTATCTATCTATTCATCTGTTCATCTGTCTGTCTACAAAATAGGTAGATATATATAGGAGATTAATTGAAATATTTACCAGTTGTTTATATATATATATATATGTATATATATATATATATATATATATATATATATATATTATATATATTATATATATATATATAAATATATATATATATATTATATATATATATCTGTTCCTAAATCTGTCTATCTATCCTGTCTATCTATGAGTGATTTCCGTATAATAATGAATATTTCCAACCACATTTAATTTCCTTTTAGAGTCGCGTAAGGAAACAATATTTCTTAACAGAGTATTACAAATATATGGCATAGAACCATACGATAAACTCTACGGACATTTACAACCATATTTCACTTACTGCTTCAAATTAAATAGCTTCTCAATACATATTTTCTATCCATTACTATATCAATTCAGTAATTGTTAATATCTAAATATATATATCTTCTATCTATCTATCTATCTATCTATCTACCAATCTATTTCTGTCTGCCTATTTGTATCTATATATAGATAAATATATTGATGGGTTGAAAGGTAGATCTAAGTAGACTGATTGATAAATAGATAGACATTGATGGATAGGGAGATAAAGAAAGACAGAGTGAGTTCATTACACTAATAGATATTTGGGAAAGACACAATGGCTAAACTCTACGGTCAGTCCTAGCCACATTTCACTTATTGCTTCAGATTTAATAGCTTTCCAAAACATATCGATTAATTGCTCTATCTTTTCAGCAATTATGTATATTCTTAATTATGCATGTATCTATTTGTCATTCTGGCCGATTTTGCCGATTTGCTTATCAATTTATAGACAGGGAGATAGGTTTCCAAAACATATCGATTAATTGCTCTATCTTTTCAGCAACTATTTATATTCTTAATTATGCATGTATCTATTTGTCATTTTGGTCGATTTTGCTGTTTGCCACATTGGCTATCTATCTATGAATTTATATATCTGCCTGTCTATTTACAGATAGGAAGATGGAATGGGTTGAAATGTAGATAGATATGAGTAGAGAGACAGATCGATAGATAGAAAGACATGAATGGAGAGATAGATAAAAAAAAAAAAGATGATATTGAATTCCGTAAGCTAATGGAGTGTTGACATAGAACACAGGCTAAACTCTACGGACACCCCAAGCCATATTTCACTTACTTCTTCAAATAGTTTCTGAAAACATATCATCGATCTATTACTCTGTCTATTCAGTTGTTTATATTCATATCTATCCATCTGTTTATTAGTCTTTCTATCTATGTATCTATTCATCAATATATATCTCTCTATATAGACATATACATAGATTGATGGATGGGTTGAAAAATAGGTAGACAGATATGGGCAGACTAATTGATAGATAGATAGACATAGATATTTAGGTAGATAAAGATAAAGAAAAGCAAAGCGAGTTCCGTATACTAATAAAATATTTCCTGCCCACATTTAATTTCCTTTATGAGTAGTGTGTGAAATATGCCTATTCAGCAGTTGTTTTATATTCACATTTAAGTCTTTCTATCTATCTGTCTTATCTTATGACTGATTTCCGTGCAGTAATGAATATTTCTAACAACATTTGTTTCCATTTTGTGTATTGTGGAGTAAACAAAATGCCTTTATAGACCATTTTTTCTTCTTCTTTTTTATAGACAAACGGGAAAACTCTACGGACATTCCCCAATCACAATTCACTTCCTCCAAATTAAATAATTTCTGAAACATATATTATTTCGATCCATTATTTCTGTTTATTCAATCAAGTGTTGATATTCATATCTGTATATCTGTATATATAATATATAAGACATACATATATATACATATACTATAAAATTATATATTATATTATATATATATATATTATATATACTATATATATATATATATTATATATATATATATATATATATTATATATATATTATATTAATCTGCATATGTATCTGTCTACCTTTTTATAAATCTATCTATCTATCTATCTATCTTATCTATCTATCTATCTATCTATCTACACACACACACACACACGCACACCACACACACCACACACACACACACACACACACACACACACACACACACATCACACACACACACACACACATATAATATACATTATATATATATACATATAATATATATATTATATAATATATAATATATATATATATATTATAATATATATAATATATATATATATATAAATATAATTATATATACACACATATGTATACACACAAACAAGCGCACACACGCCCGCCCACACACACACACACACACACACACACACACACACACACACACACACACACACACACACACACAACACACACATATATATATATAATAATATATATAATATATATATATATATTATATATATAATATATATATATATATATATATAATATATATATATAATATATATATAATATATATAGTATATTATATAATATATATATACACACATATGTTATACACACAAACAAGCGCACACACGCCCGCCCACACACACACACACACACACACACACACACACACACACACACACCACACACACACACACACAACACACACACACACACACATATATATATATATATATATATATATACATATATATATAATTATGTATAATAGTAATATATATATATAATATAATATATATATATATATATATATATATAATATATATATATATATATTATATATATGAAAGAGGATTACAGCTACTGAATTCCATCATTCGTGATCTATCATATGATTGAAGCAATGAAATCTGTTGTTAATAGCCTCTCTGTTATAATGACTTTAATTGATGATGAAGGGCTATCATCATTCATAATTATTTTTGCAAACAATGTCAAATATCATTTTACTGTGTAACATTCATTAACAGATTGCAACAGCATATTTCATTTGGAAGATTTTTGTATTATTTGGAAAATATAAGTGTGAGAATTTCATTTTTAATGATTTATCTATCTTAGACATTCAAATATATAAAGTGACAAAAAAAGAAAGTACTAATCCATTTGTTGACATATCAAGTTCCAGTACAAAGAAACAATAACACTAGGCTCTAAATTGACAGTACGAACAGAAAAGTGAATTGAACAGATGAAATCTCGTGTTGTGTTTTGGAACGAGAAACTCCTAGTGTGTGCAGAGGAGGCCAGGAGCATAATAGAACAGAAGCACTTAAAGAAACTGGATTGCTGAATTGCCACTTGATCCATGGCAATTATGATCCACGTGCTTGATGAGGGCGATACAGCAATCGTACATTCTTGCTGAGAGGGTCACAGCTCGTAGTCAAAGTTAGAATGTTCGTTCTTCATATCAGCAATGTTTAATAATTACAGATTAAGCATCGCACCCATACATGACTACAATCAGACTTATAGGTAGTACATATGTTATGTAAAGAAAATATAGATGACATATATTCAAATCCTCTCCTTTATACTTATATCACGTTCTTTTTATTCACTTATTTATCTATATTTTATATAACTATACCTACTATACTATTACTATTACTCACTTAAATTATATCATTATACGTCTCTATATTATCATACTCCTTTACCTATTATCACTGCTATAGTGTGTTCGCTGGTGTGTGTGTATTTGTGCTCGTGTGTTTGTGTTCACTGTCTGTGTGTGTCGTGATGTTGTCTGCTCTGTCTCTCTCCTCTTATAGCTTAGCTCACTATTCATATCACTATATATATACCCTATCTCATTATATATCCTATCCTTATACTTACCTCATATTTATTATATTATAGCATATACTATACTATCTATATCTCTATACTATTACCTATCTCACCCTTATCCAATATTACTTACTACTATCTC
>NW_020870888.1:1514135-1521635 GCF_003789085.1 Penaeus vannamei | reverse complement strand
CAATAGTAGTAGTAATAATAATGTTAATGATGAAGACTAGATAATGATGATGATGATAATAATGGTGATGGGGATAATGATGGTGGTGAAGAGGATGATGATGGTGATGGAGATGTTGATAGCGATGCTGATGGTGATGATACAGATGATGTGATGTGATTGATGATGATAGTGATGATGGAGATGATGATAGTGGTGATGATGGAGATGGTGATGATGATGAGGATGGTAATGATGATGGTGATGATGATGATGATGATGATAATAATAAAAATGAGGATAATGATAATATTCCGTCACTACATTCATTCGACAACTTTACTAAAAAATAAAATAAATAAATAAAATAAAAAAATAATAATAAATAAATGAAAATAAAACATTTAAAAAACGTAGCATTGCATTGCAACACTCCCCATTTAGATTAGGAAGAAATGAATGAAATTAGTGTAAAATAATTTTCTGGAGCGTTCTGCCCCAGATTATCTTCCGCTGTCGTGTGGGTGTTGTTCTCTTCCTCGAGCTTGTACAATTTGCATATTCATGTCGCATTAACTCCCGGAATATTGTCGATTAATGTACAATATGGATTCCTTTTTTGGGCAGTTTTGTTTAGTTTTATCTTTTTCTTTCTGATTTTTTTTTGTTCGTTTTCTTTTTCTTTTTTTCTTGTTTATTTTTTGTTTGTTTTATTCTCCTTCTTTTCTTCTTTTCTTACTGATATTTTTAAAGGGTTGACTATATTGAACTCCGGTTGAGGTTATGTAAATGCTGTTACCTAACATTATCAATTTGAAAACATTTACAATATCAGGTTTTATCAATTATCTAACTACCTCAAATTAATATTAGGTGACATTATATACATTAACTTTGATAGAATACAATATCTTTAACATTTTAACATTAATATCAGCACCAAACACAGTGAAAAAAAAAAACACAAAGAAAAGAAAAAAGAAAAAAAAAACAATATTATATGCACTTGAACAATATCATATGTCAATGGACAACATATAATCTTTTTCATTTTCCTTTCTTGTTTTGGTCCCACACAGCAGCACAAGAGATGAAGCTAGTCGTAATAAATGTCGCCAAAATATTGATATCTAATGAATAATGTTAATTTAGATGTTATCCAAAGCTGTTATTATATACGACGACAAACAGATGCAGGAATAGAACTCATTATATATATATATTCAGCTGCAGAATATTACAGTTGTGTTTGTCAGGAATGAACTAATTCATCGCGCTGGGTTTGAAATATGAATTATATTTTACAACGAAATTTAAATTGTCTCTTAGCCTATTGTTGGTGCGGCGGGATGCGACACACCTAACTAGCATCATACGTCTGGCAGCTGTGATAGTGCTACCAATCTACGTAATTTTCTGGAAATGGTTTCTAGTTTAATTTAATAGCTCATCCTGTGTGCTGCTAAATACAGAGGGCAGAGGTCTTACAAAAAAAAAAAAAAAAAAAAAAAAAAAAATCTATACTGAACACACATCAAACTACCATAAGTTTTTTTTCTTTTTTTCTCTCATGCTTATTATTCATATTTATTAAACCAATTATGTTAATTTGAGAAATAATAGGCATGAACTTGGTCCTATGCCAATTACCTTAATGGAAATTAGTTAATTATGTTGCTATAACGACAAGGAAAAATATCACGATGTGCTTCCTTGCCTTAAAAATGCGTAAACATACTTATTAAAGAGAAGGTCACATAGAGCCTCACCACCAAGACCTAAAGGATTTGTCTAATCATTGCATCCGAATGATAAACGAGATAAATTTTATATAAATACGGGTTATGATAGCCTGGGTAATATTTTGAAGTCTGTCAACATTAGTTATTAATGTTAATAATAGTAAAAACGAATAACTTTTCCTATTTTCAGGACACTTGCACATCAACATCACCCCCTGAAAAGTTGAGGGTCTCGTATCCTTAAAAATCTCTTCGATAACAACAGACATAATGCTAAACCATTTTCCATGGCATGTGGAAACAGACTATTACACATGAATAATTTTACTTAAAATATGATTTGTTCTTTCTTTTTTACTTTTTGCTTTCACAGCCCAGAAAAAAAAGGGGAAAAAAAAGAACAAGAAAAAATATATATACATATGTATATCTATCTATCTATCTATCTATCTATCTATCTATCTATCTATCTATATCTATATATATATATATATATATATATATATATATATATATATATATATATATATATGTATGTATAAGTCGGTTTCTTATGTTACAAATTTCTTCTGAATCATTGTTGGTTTAATTGTCGTTTTTGTTTTTATTATTATTACTGGTATCATAATAATAACTTAATGTCATTATTATTTCTGTCTTTCTTCTTCTTCTTCTTCTTCTTATTATTATTATTATTATTATTATTATTATTATCATTACAATGATAACAATAATTACCATTATCATTGTTATCAATTTTACTATCGTTATCATCCAAACATTCAATCAATCAGTAATTATCATCATTGTGTTGTTTTTTGTTATTTTTACCATTATCATCATTTTTTTTATTATTATTATTATCAGTATCATTATTTCCTTCACTGATATTATTATGCCCGTAACATCCAATCTATGGTAACATTCTTAGTAGTACGTCAAAATCCTTCGTCATTTCGCTTGTACTCTTAGCAGAATGTGGACAAACATTGTTAGCAAGTAGCACCCTGTAGATCTGCCTTTTTCTTCTATTTTTTTCGACAAAAACTTCTTATGATTTAGTAGTTGTCATGTAGATACTGATTTCTTAGCTTTTACCAATATACTTAAGTAGATGAAAAGAGATGGAAAGAATTGTTGTCCTAAGAAGATCCTGCTACTAATGAAATTGTTCAGCGCACTATAATGAATCTGTGGCACCAGGAAGATTATTTTATTATACTATCACTATGAATCTACGGTACAGTTCAATACAAAGAGAATTTTTGCATTCATTACTATTATTTCCCTATTCTCAGAGTAGGACTCTTAGTGTTCTATCTTTCAGTGATTAATTATTTAAAATTATAGGCTGAATCAACAGCCAAGGTCATTAGCAGCGAAAACCTTATGAGATTATGATGTTAAAATATTTATAAAACGTATAAAAGTCTGTCAAAAATGTCCCTTATAATCACAAATGAATGAAGATTGAGCTACCGCTTCTGAAGGATCCTTATCTGGATACATCTGCAGCAATGACGGAACAGCTTCTCTACTCTTTTATTTACATGTTATCACTCTTACTGCAGTGTGAATCAGCGTGAGTTTATCAGCGTTCGTAGCCAGTCTCTCCATAACAAGTGTTGGGGTCCAGCTGCAGAGTCGTAGAGGAAGAACCGCTGTATAACTCCGAATAACATTTGTCTAGATTCGTTCTTCGGATTGGACATCGGCTGCCTGGATATTATATAGATAGATAGATAGATAGACAGATAGACAGACAGACAGACAGACAGACAGACAGACAGACAGACAGACAGACATATAGATAGATAGATAGATAGATAGATAGATAGATAGATAGATAGATAGATAGATAGATAGACAGATAGACAGACAGACAGATAGATAGACAGACAGATAGACAGAGATACGAATATCTCCCTATATGTATGCGTGAGATGCACTCTCTTCATTACATATGAATATTCAATTTTACTATTGTCTTTGTATATCTTCCCTTTCCGTTGCATGTGAAACGCGATACTACATTCGACGCCAGATTAGCTTTCTCGCGAAAAGCTTTTGTAAGACACGTTTTTACTTAGCTAGTGTAAGCTGGATGATTCGGTAATAGCTGCAGAGATATTGTGATATTATCCTGCTTGATTCATTCATTTATTTATTTATTTATATTATTATTATTTTATTTACATATCCTGTATTGTATTTTGTTCAGACTTGGTAAGAAATACGGTACTGCAAGTCGTTACGGAAGCTTATCACTTTCCTTGAATAATTAGATTGCGCAATGTATACTCTACGAGCATTGACCTTTATTATCACTGTTACCTAATAGCAATACTTGGTGCAATATCCTCTGTACTTGTTGAGTGCAAAGATGTAATAAACCTTTCTCATCGAATTACATCCCAGTTGTCGACATAGTTCAGTGTTTATTGCTTTCGCCAGCGCTGAGTTTCCTTTCATAAAGTGCAAATTCAACGAGAGATATCCTTGGCTTCGTGATAGTTCGTACCGCTGGAGAAAGGGTTATGGGTTATTGGGATAAACTTATTTTCTCCTACAAGAACGCTACACTTGTTCATGCATCATATATACTTTCTCTGCGGCAACAATACGAACTGCAAAAAGTTAATTGTAAATAATTTCAATAAGCTGGTGATAATATACAATTGGAATCCTATTAACAGTTTTATTTATTTATTTATTCATGTTCATTGTAATTAGTTGTGGACCAATGTCTTTTCTTATTTTGTTCACTTGCTATTATGAAAAAAGTAAAATTTTCAGTAAAATAATCCGAAGTACTAGCTTAACATCTCGCAGACTTGATACAAAAATATGCACATTATCAAAAGTAATTAAAAACAAACCATTACAGATCTGACTCGAAGAACCATGGCTAACTTTAATCACTTAGTTTAAATATTCCGACAAGGATAATGCTGAATACAACGAGAAAAGGAAATAGTAATAAAAAAGTAAAAACGACCGCCCATGGAGAGCCAAAACATGGCACTCATTTGTGGTGACCAAATGGACCATGCGGACAAGGACACTGTGTCTTACTTACCACTACTATCCAAGAATGGGACCATCTGTTCGGCTAAATGAATCGTGAGGGCATGTGTTCCCACTCTTTTTCCTTTTTCAACCCTCTACTCTTACGTTCTGTTTCCCAACTTTTCTCTGTCGTTCTTTCTTTTACTCAAATCTCTACTCTTTCTTTTTATTTCCCCTCTCTCCTCTCTGTCTGTCTGTCTCTCTCTCTCTCTCTCTCTCTCTCTCTCTCTCTCTCTCTCTATTTCCCAAATCTTGCCTATCTCTTTTTCTCTTTCTCTCGACCATATTCTCCCTCTCTTTCTATTTTTTAAGTCTCCTCTGTCTCTTCCTGCTTTTCATTTCTCTCCCTCTTTTCTCTTTCTCAATTCTCGGCTCTCTCTTTCTTTACCTTTCTCAATCTTCTCCTTTTCTTTTTCTTTTTTCGATCCTTCTTTCTCTCCCTTTCTCTTTCTTAGCCCACCCGTCTCCCTCTGTTTCTTACAAAACCCTCCATTGTCTTTCTTTTTTTCTCTCCCCTCCCCACTTTCCCTTTCTTCAATTTACCGTCTCCTTTTCCCTCTTTTGAACCTCCCCTCCCCTCTCCTTTCTTATCCAACAATGTTCTCTCTCTCTTTCCTTATCAGTTTCCTTTCATGTTCTACCATCTTTATCTCGAGTCCATTTTCCGGCTTAATCTCCTTTTCTCTTTATCTTTACGCCCTTTCTTCCTTTTCGTTTTGTGTTTCGCCAAAGATTTATATCAGATACTGGTAAACCGTTCTATGTATTATGTCAACAAAGCAAAACTCTGTAAAGGGAAGAACATATCCCATTGTAATCTTGCCAACGCTACTATTTAAGGAGTTACCGATACTGTAACGTTAGACCAGCTTCCTATTTGCATAAAGACTTCCAAATGGTGCGATTAATTACTTCCACCAAAGGGGGGGGGGGTTATGTAATCAACTGTGTTTATTGGATAAGTGGATGACGTCTTGGTTTGTTAGTCTGTTAGTAGTTTTACGCGAGTAGTTAATTGATGGATTGTGATTATATTTAGGGTTCCTAAGGGGCTAGAGGCCGACTAATTAGATTTGGGTGGTAATCAGGTAGGTAAATGGGGTAGATCATGTGTAGATTTGTGGTTAAGAGTAGTTTATGGAGTTAGATTACGGTTGATGTGGTTACGTTATGAGTGTCTTTTAGCCGCAAGTCAAAAGTAGATTTTGAGAATAAATTTTAAGTACAGGTAGATTTGGGAAGATTTTAGGAGTGGGAAAATGCGATTCTACATCATCAGAGAGAGAGAGAGAGAGAGAGAGAGAGAGAGAGAGAGAGAGAGAGAGAGAGAGAGAGAGAGAGAGAGAGAGAGAGAGATAAGCTTGTTGTGTGTGATCAAATTCAACAAAAATATTGTGCATTATACTACGTATCTCTGTGACCTGGGAGCAACTACACAAATACAAATTTAATACTTCAGTAGCCCCATATAATAGGATATTCAATGTATTCCTTCACTTACAGACCTGATTGTGTACTTCTGTTTAACACCTCAATTTATCTTGTTGTGAGGTAGGTTCAATACCGGCTAGCAATGACTTAAGCAAGGAAGAAGACACTTCAATTGATTGCCGTCTTACGTTCTGTAGGAATCAAGACCCGAAGGCATAACAGCTGTCGATCAGTCACGTGACGTTCGTTTCTTTCTCACGCACACCAAAAGACACCTAATTATCAGAGTACACGAGGGAAATGGAGTGATAAGCATACCTCGTATAATAAATAGTCGGTGATTAGAGGTAATTCTGACAGTTGACCGGCGCCCATTCTAACTATAGCGAAAAAAGAATACTTGGCAACTCACCCTGAACTCTGGAATACTCTGACTCGTCAAGTTTCCTTTCAAATCAGCTGACTTTTGTGTACATGTATATAATATTTCCCCAACTGATTTACATTTATTTTACGGCTCTATACAGTATTTTCCCACCAAAGAGGCTTGACATATCTGACTTTAGAGGCCAGATTGAGTTGCCAGTTCTTCCCTTTCAGAGACTGAACGTAGTATCGTAGATGTGTTTACAAGCCTGAGTCGCTGGTATACGGAACTCATGGGAGGTTGACAGCTGCAAGTGATGCCCCTATATGTGGGTAATGCCAAGAACCATTAACGGTTTCCCATGTGTTGGGAAAGTACGTGGAATTCTCAGACTAAGGATGTACGTACATGTTCTCCCAATGTAAGTGAAAATTCGTAATATTGTCTAGTGGTTCACGAAATTTGTAATGAAGTATATATTTCAAAATTCAAACCTTGTGCATTTTAATATATATTTAAGACACTTTAATGCATATTAAGATGTGTCATTATTTTTAAGATTTTGTATTTATCATGATAAATGTGTGCAGAACACGACACAGCTGATTTTGTTGTTGTTTAGATAATTGTTTCACTCATCAGCAATCACATTTTAAAATAAGTAAAATTAGTTTACTTCTCTTTTTATCTGTTCCCAGCTCTCTCTCTCTCTCTCTCTCTCTCTCTCTCTCTCTCTCTCTCTCTCTCTCTCTCTCTCTCTCTCTCTCTCTCTCTCTCTCTCTCTCTCTCTCTCTCTCTCTCTCTCTGTCTGACACTCTTTCCTCCCAATATTCTCCTCAACTTTCTTTTATTTTCTCCGTTTGTCTCTCACAATGCTTCTCCTTTTCTTTTCCCTGTTCTTAAACCTTTATC
>NW_020870888.1:1509135-1511635 GCF_003789085.1 Penaeus vannamei | reverse complement strand
TTAACATTATGTACATTTTTGACCTCCCAGCATAGTTATTATCTTGCCATACACACAGTGAACTGCACTTGCTTGGATACCCGCTTGTTTCGACGCTGACTGAACACAGAGTTTGTTATCTTTGTCTGTAAGATATATGCTGTGAATGCAAAATAAAGGAGCTTGGTCAACATTTTCTTTATTTTTGCAGTATTTATTGCTGTTCCTGTTCACAATAAATATCAATTGCTACCATTGATATTTATCGTTATCATCACTACTGTTATTATTGTTAGTATTGGTAATATTATTACTGCTAAAATTATCATTGCCATTATCACCATGATGACCCTCATCTTGATTATCACCATCATCATCATAACTATTATCATCATTGTCACCATCACCATCATCATCATCATCGCATGAACATAACCATGATCACCATTTTAATGAGCTTCTGCATCATCATACTTGTTGCAGGTGTCATTGTGTCTTTAAATAAAAAAAAATAATAAATAGTAATAATAATCGATTAAGTGAATAAACAAATACATAAATAGACAAAATCGAATAGACTAAACAAGATGTTTTCTTCTTATATGTCTAAACCAGTGGTCCTTGACGCGGCCACTTTCAGGAGCGTCGTCTAATACTCGTATTTTACCCTTTTTTTTTCTTTAAAGTAACTACCTTTCTAACCTGAAATATTGGGAAAATTTATGAAACTTTATCCAATAAATTCCAATCAAAGTTTTTTTCTTTCATTACCTGTAGCTTATCAAGCATTCTATTAAAGTAACTTCAAATAGTATGTCTTCAAGGGATTGTAATAACTACGCATGTATGATGGTGGTGTGTTGCAGAGGTTTAGGAATATAAAGACATGAATATAAAGAACAGCTATATAACTCACCTTTATCCCGTTTCGCTCTTTCGCTCACTTGATCGTGTGTTTTTTTTGTGTGTGTGTTTGTGTGTATGTGTGTGTGTGTGTGTGTGTGTGTGTGTGTGTGTGTGTGTGTGTGTGTGTGTGTGTGTGTGTGCGCGCGTGTGGACGCGCACGTTTCTGTGAACATATTGCAAACTACTATGCACACATGTATCCTCAGCACATGCACGTTGATGTTCAATAGATTTCCAAACACACTATTTTGAAACATTGTTATTAGCATTATTATTATTCATATAATCATCAACCTCATCACCACCATTATCATTACATCATCATCATCATCATTATCATCATTATATCCTCAAAAGTGATGGTAATAAAATCCTCTATGATTCTTCATTTTTTTGTTGCAATAAGAAAAAGACATTATGACAAAATGTATAATGTTACATTTTGATAACAAAATAATTGAGTCACGAAGAAATCATTATAAAAAAAGAATAAAGAAGTCTAAATTTGAAGGCATAGATAGCAACCAAATAAATTTATCTTATTCATAATATACGAAGCAATTAGTTATCTTAATAGCTAATTAGGAGCAATAATTTTTGCTACCATAAGGGTGACCTGACAGAGTTAAGAAGCAATCAATTAAATGAAATGGATGTGACCCTCAGACACGGGTGCAATTTGTGTAAAATATGTATTATATTGTAAATTGGTTTCATAGTCATATCATGAAAACTGAAATTAATTGAATGAACATGGTTTTCTTATAATACTAGTATAATATAGATTTAGGGTTGGATAAAGTGTTGACTATAACTCTCATTTTCTAACAATCTGTTGAAAATATTATGATTTCGTGCTCTATGGTCTACAACCTGTGGTCGGGTTGTGGGAATCGAGTCATGGGAGGTTGACAGCTGCAGATTTCCACATCACCTGCAGCTGTCAACCTCCCATGACTCTCGTATACCCGCATCGATTTCCACAACCCCACCACAGGTTGTAGACGCACTATGGAAGAAGGCAAAATAATCTAATATTCATAATGAGGAAATATAGCTGCTAGGAATCTTTGCACCAGATTCGTGGATAACTCGCTCAGAAATGATGTTGTTTCATTAGCACTTATATATGTCATTCTTTTCAAGGTAAAACTATGACTTTTTGCCCATTTAAATAGTGTCTTGAATTCCCTTTAATTTTAAACATTTTCAGCGAAATGTAGTATTAAGTCTCACACTAATTGCTGAAAGTGTAATAGAGGTACAAAAGTGTATAGATCAAACAGACTACACTTCTCTTTCCTTACTTTTTTCATCATTAACTGCACGTGACTGTCAAGGGTTTATTGCACTTAATCTCAGGATTATATTTTATTTTTCCAAAAAAAAAAAAGGCTACCGACCTCAGGTTAAAATTCCTACCCAAGCATATTGATAATTATTACATTATGAAATCATAATTATGCACTAAATAAAGGATTTTGGGAATATTTTGTGCTGATAACTGAAATACTGGTCGTCAGTTTTATTAGGTGTGTAGACTGAAGACATACATATTACCCACAAAAAAATTGGCTTCCTATAAACAGTCCTAATTTTAAACACTGAATCCTTT
>NW_020870888.1:1499135-1501635 GCF_003789085.1 Penaeus vannamei | reverse complement strand
ACGAATAAGCACAAAGTTCAGAACAGCTTCCACCTGACGACCTGACTTGACCTTCTTTCTTTTCCGTTCACCTGTCCTTACCTGCCTTACTTTGACAATATTGCTTCTCCCCTCTCTCTTATACTCTTTCTTCTCCCTTGACACACAATGAAATCCAGGATGATTTCGAAATTGTTGTTTTACTTATTAATAAATCTCGGTAATGCTTCGTAAGTTTTTTTTGTATTATACACAGCTATCTATCTATATTTATTCACACACACACACACACACACACACACACACACACACACACACACACACACACACACACACACGCACACACACCACACACCACACACACACACCACACACACACACACACACACACACACACACACACACATATATATTATATATATATATATATATATATATATATATATATATATATATATATATATATATATATATATATATATATATATACATATATATATATATATATATATAGTATATATAATTCACGAAACGGGAAAAAAACTTAAATTCTGTCGGAACGTGTCCCATTTATTTGTGCTTTGACTGTAAAAAAACACTTTTAGCCTAGATTGGCCGGTAGAGACAAAATGGGAAATTGATGAGGTGAAGAAATTGACATAGGTATGTTTTTATGTATATATGTATGTATGTGCTTGTCTGTGTTTGTTTATGTGATTCTGTCTGTATGTGTGTGTTCACATGTGTGCGTAAATGTTCTTTGTCTCATTGTGGGTTAAGCAGTAAGCTCTTTTTACGTCCCACCTGCGTCCGTTCATGATCCGAAGACAATAAAAGCTGTTTGCAAGTGTCCAAACATGCACCACTACGCGAATACACGGAATCCAGCTGCGAGACTCAAAATCTGTTTCACGCGTGGGAAAAAACGCTGTAAAATGAATTCGTTCGAGTTCTCTATAACTCTCATCTCTATTTTCATTTGTTTACTTTTTTTCAAAGTTTGATTCTTTCAAACGTCTCCTTCTTACTTCCCTTTCTCTCTGTCGGTCTGTCTCTCTCACTCGTTCTGTCTCTTTCTCTGTCTCCCTCTCTCACCTACCTCCTCTCTTCCATCACCCTCTCTTTCTCTCCTCTTCTCCTTTCCCCCTTTCTACCCTCCGTTGAGAGGGCAAGGAAACTAGAAATAATCGAGGTCAGTGTTGTATTTTCTTGTTTAGACAGATGGGTTATTATTTCCGTAGTAGCAGCAGCACCAGTAGCAAAAGTAGTCGTTGTGGTAGTAATAATTGTTCTTTATGTTGTTATGGTGGTGGTGGTGTAGTTAGTAATAGTAGTAAGTAGTAGTAGTAGTAGTAGTAGTAGTAGTAGTAGTAGTAGTAGTAGTAGTAGTAGTAGTAGTAGTAGTAGTAGTAGTAGTAGCAACAGTAGTAGTAGTAGTAGTAATAGTCCTAGCAGCAGCAGTAGTAGAAGTAATAATAGCAGCAGTAATAGTAATGATAACAGCAACAGTAGTAGTGTTTCTAAGCTTCTGAACTAAATGAACTTTACTAAAGCGAGATCATTGCTGTAATCTTTGTTTTGACAGATGTGCTATGAATTGTGTAGAGGTAGTACTAGTCGCAGCAACATCAGTGGCAGTATGACTACTGGTAGTAATAGTTGTATTTGTTGTATTGGAAGCAGTAGTAGTAGCAACAGCAGTGGCAATAGCAGCAGCAACAGCACAGCAGCAACAGCAGCAGCAGCAACAGCAACAGCAACAGCAGCAGCAAAGCAGCAACAGCAGCAACAGCAGCACAGCACAGCAGCAGCAAACAGCATCAAAACAACAACAACAGCAACAGTGGTAGTAGTAACAAAAATAGATCGCAGGTTATAATAACCACGTAGACTTTTATACTGAAAAAAGCCGGTCTTGTTTGTTCTGTGATAACGAATTCCGGCAAATTCAGCACTAAGTTCAGAATGATTGCCTTATTAATCTCTTGTCATACACTCATTAGCGGATTGTAAATTTGATGTCCAAACAGTTAGTTGATGAATATGCCTAACATCTGTTTGTAATATAAATACTTGTTTTTTGCACAATTGCCCCCGGTGCTTGCTTAATTAGTAATTCATTATAAATCATCATATTTCGGAGATTAGACCTAGCACGAGCAAGATCCTTGTCTGTTTCTGCTGTCACATCGCGATCGCCTGTCGCTGGATCCGAGTGTGAAGTGTGTGGAATTCATGTTGAACAGATTGCAACAGGAACGACGAAAGGAAGGGCAAGAAAACACACGAATATGCCGAAGGCCTTTTCACATATGCCCTGACGAAGCAATAGTGAAAAGGCCTTCGGCATATTCGTGTGTTTTCTTGCCCTTCCCTTCGTCGTTCCGGGTGTGAAGTATGCTGCTGGAGTGTTCATTGATTTCCATTGCGTAGCTTGTCTGCTTCGAAACAATGGAGCCTAATACACGGCAAGAATAAAAATGTATGTAAATTCTGTTAGTCACATAGTAATTACAAGCTG
>NW_020870888.1:1491635-1494135 GCF_003789085.1 Penaeus vannamei | reverse complement strand
GGCGAGATGGTAAGAGGGAGAGAGAGAGAGATATAAGTATATATTATAGGAGGAATATATATATATAGTGAATAGGATGAGTATAATAAGAAGAGAGTTAGGAGTAGTAAGGGTAGTATAGTATCATGTGAGATGATGATGATGAAGAGCGGAGAGAGGAGAACGGAGAGAGGGGATGAGGGTGTATAGGTGTTAGGAGGGGTGTGGGGTAGGAGGAGGACGGGAGGATAGCATGGGTGGATTGTGGGAGTGTTTGCGAAGAGCGAAGTGAGAGAGAGAGTAGAGGGAGAGAGAGAGAAGAGAGAGAGGTGAGTGAGTGTGAGAGACGTAAGGTAGGTGTGTGGTAAGTGGAAGAGAGAGAGAAGAATTAGAGAGAGGATGGGGGCGGGTGGGAGGGCCGGGAGGAGAGGGAAAAGGAAAGAGGGAGATTGGAGGGGAGAGGAGAGGAAGAGAGGAGAGAAGAGAGAGAGGGGAGAGAAAGAAGAGTAGGAAGGGAGAACAGGATGGAAGGGGGATGGGGAGGAGGAGAGCGATACACATAATTTCCAAGGGAGAGAAGAAGAAGAGAGGAACAGGAGAGAGAGAGACGAGAGGAGAGAGAAGAGAGAGGGCAGAGGGAAGAGAGAAGAGAGAGAGAGGAGAGGAGAGGTGACTGACGCAGAGTGAGAAGAATGGATTATAGGCGGAGAATGAACAGATGCAGAGACGAGAGATGAGATGAGAGACCGAGAAGGAGAGTAGAAAGAGATGAGAGAGAGAGAGACGAGAGGAGAGGGAGAGTGAGGATGAGAGAGAGAAGAGAGAGAGAGAAAAGAACAAGAGAAACGAGAGAGAGAGAGGAGGACTGGGGAGATGGAAGAGCAGAGAGAGAAGAGAGAGAGGAGAGGAGAGAGAGAGGAGAGAGAGAGAGAGAGAGAGAGAGAGAGATAGAGAGAGAGAGAGAGAGAGAGAGAATCATTTGAATCATCGCGGATTAATAGATATTCAGACTAGATCCTCCGAATAGTCTGTAAATAAAAATCTTTATTGTATATTACGAAAACTGTAGGAGAATCTTGCGGTGAAGACCATACAATCTTGCAAATGATAATTGCAATTTTTTATGCTCATTATGATTGTTAACAATCATAATGAGCATAATAACAATGATTATAGTGACGCTACTAGTAAGAGTATTAACAGTAATGAAACATGATAAGAACTATGATATATCATGATCAAAATTTGCGTATAAAAACTTTTATTTGAGAATGCACAGGTTAAGAAAACATAATATATCTTCAACTTTCACGGCAAAGTGTGAATAGTAGAGTGGGATGTGAAGGGACAATAAAGAAAATAGAGACGGAAAAGGGAAGATGAAGAGAGAACATGTAATGGAATGCAAAACACAACCAAAATAAATTCCTATCTTAAAAGGATCCTCCATTTGTGCATATGTTGACTGTATCTTATTCGTATTGCTTATCTGGCTTTATAAAAAAACATATTTCTTTTGAAAGCAAAAGTGAATACGTCATAAATATGTCTAATTACACTTCATGAAACTATTCTTTGTTGTCAACTTTTTGCTTAATTACTCGTGCCTTTATTTGTTTAATATTTATGCCTTTTGTGCTATTCTTTTATTTCAATAGAGTGTGCTGATGCTTTCAAATTGTCACATCTATGTTTATCCAAATACTTGTATTTGGTCATTTTTAACAAACACACAACCAAAATCAATTAAAAGTCTCTACTCTGTGCCATCAGAAAAATAATGTATATTGATGATTGAGTTAAGGAATTTTAGAAAGTAAGCGAAATACTAAATGATATGGTAACAGTTCTATAACTTACGATTTTAGGGGAAAAATACACACACAAGAATTTAATTAAATTGTGGGGACCTCACCTCTCTCTTTAAGAGAGAGAGAGAGAGAGAGAGAGAGAGAGAGAGAGAGAGAAGAGAGAGAGAGAGAGAGAGAGAGAGAGAGAGAGAGAGAGAGAGAGAGAGAGAGAGAGAGAGAATAGTCCACAAATCTCGTTGTCTCGAAATGTCTCGAATGTAAATAATACTGTGAGCTCTCTAAGTTCGGCGAAATACCCCTAGGAAAGGGGGTCCAGTGGCTTGCCGTCGGTAACGTGTTAGGAAGGTGTGTTTCGTTTGTACGACGAAATACCCCAAGGAAAGAGGTAAAGAAATACCCACCCCCCCCCCGGTAAGTGCCCCAGGGAAAGGGTATGTACGACGAAATACCCCAAGGGAAGGGGGGTAAAGAAATACCCCCCCAGGGAAGGGGGTCCGGGTTAGGTTAGGTTAACAAATTTCTTCGGGATTTCGCCAACACTGACACCGGCGCGGCGCATCTTGTAGTAGTTGTAGTAGTAGTACTAGTAGCTTTACTAGTAGCGATAGTAGTAATTATTATTGTAGAAGTAGTTGTAGTAGTAGCAGCAGAAGTTATTATAGTAATAGTACTAGTAGTATCAACAATAATGATAGATTAAAAAGGAAATC
>NW_020870888.1:1459135-1461635 GCF_003789085.1 Penaeus vannamei | reverse complement strand
CTCTCCTCTCTCTCTCACTCACTCACTCACTCACTCACTCACTCCACTCACTCACTCACTCACTCACTCACTCACTCACTGTCTCGTCTCATGTACGGCTGTTTGTAGCTGACGCAATCACTGCCGTCAGTATGGCGATAACGATGATGATGATTAGTTAATAAAGAATATAATAAGAATGATTTTAAAATTACCAAGAACAAAAACAACAATAATGATAATAATGTTGATACAGTCATATTTGTACATAAACTCTCAAGTAAATAAATAGTTCTGCAGCCTAAACAATCATGGTGAGTCATTAATTAAAAGAATGTAAAGTAAATCTGAAAGAGACAAACAAATCATTACAACAAAACAATTAAAAATTTTCTTGTGGTTAACTATAGTAAACTACAGCAATTTTCATTCATAAATAACACATTTCTGTCATGGTTCCTTATATGTAAAAGATCTTTAAAAAGTAGCACAACATTTTTTCTTACGAAAAATGAAATAAGGCTTGGAAATATCAGAACACCAAACGTACACTACAAGTAACTTAATACACGAGCTTTATTGGTGTGCTCGCTGAAATTTATACAGTCCGAACCAAATTCAAAAGGAAAGAATTTGCTCATCAAAATGTAAAATCTAGCCCGTTAGAATAGATGAAAAGAAAGAAATTATCTTTCGGGAACATCACGCAGAAATGTCCTTAATTAAGATTCCCTGGGTGTCCTCTCAGGCAAAAACTTACTTTAAATAATTTTACGACACATACGCATTTCTCTCTACTATTCCTACATTCACACAGTTCGATATAAAATATAACACACAAGCATTAATGATTATTACATGCAAAGCTTTGACCCAAAACAAATAAAATAATTTTCAGTCACAATGCTCACCCACGTACAGTCGAAGTCTTTCAAACCACTCTTTATTAAATATCCCGACACGATATTTCTAGATTTTAGCGTACATACCACCATTCCTTACCGTATCCTGCTCTCTCTCTCTTATCTATTCCCGACCTGTCTCTCATTCTTCGAATCTCCCACGACATCAGAAGACAGAACGCCCAGTCACTGCACCCCGCACGCCCCTCAATCTCTTCTGGGCGTGCGAGGGAGAGAGTCTCAGGCAATGATGATCTATTGTGTGGGAATCCATTGTACCTCGATAGCAATCTGTGGTTACGAATATAGTGCTTCAGAGGCAATAGACTGATTGCTTCACGTGTAGAAGTACTCTGTTCACATCCTCCAGGCGCCCACGTGTGTTGAGGATGAGGATGAGGGAAATGACAGTAATGGAATTATTAGTAATAGTAATAGCAATGGCTGAGATGCTAGGAAATGAATTATTATAAAACTAATATTAACGTTGTCAGCGTACTAATAATTGTGCCAATAATAATTATAAGGATACTGAGTATGCTAATGATACAATCAATAATATTAATAATAATGACAATAATAATGATAATAACAATGATATTGATAATTCTTATAATAGTAATAATGATCATAAAAATACTGGTGATGATGATTATAAGAGTAGTAGTAATATTCGTAATTACAAATTACAAGTAGTATGGTAGCAGCAAGGTGATGATAAAGGTATTGATAAAAATGATGATGACGATAATGAAGATGATGATGAAGAGGAGGATGATAGTAATGATAATAATACTGATAAAAATGATAATGATGATGATAATAATAATGATAATGATGATATTTGAAAATAAGCGTGACGTTTCGAACTCTTCACAAGTTCCTCTTCAGACAAAGACCGAAATGGATAAAAGGAGAGAATTTTATTTAGTGGAGAGAGACAATATAAAACTTTCCAAAATTTTTCTCGTGTGAAGGGTTCGAAACGTCACGCTTATTTTCAATTCTCATTGTGGCTAGTTTCATTTTCAGTAATAGTAATAATAATCTTAGCAATAATGAATCAATGATAGCATTGAAGTTTATCATTATTACTATTCCTATTATGACCATTATTATCATCGTAATATTACGTTTTTTATTGATATCATTACTACTGTTACTACTATGATTATTATTATTGTTATCATTATTATTATCATTATTATTATTTCATATGACACACACCATCATTATCATTATCGTTATCATTATCATCATTATCATCATCATCATCATCACATCATCATCATCATCATTATTATCTTTATTATTGTTATGTCTTTTATTATGGAACTTCTAAAGATTATTTTGGAAATAATAACAATAATAAAAATTAAATTAATATTATAAAGATCAAAGACACTATTGCACGGATTAAAAAAACAATACTGAAGACAATAATAAAGTGATTGTTAATGCATTGCTTACCAAATATATAACTGTCATATGAGGGAAATGACAAAGAGAGGAATCTTTATGACAAAGAATTGACAACGTTGATAAGCCTAATGAGGACCAACTTCTAGACAACTTAACTTCCTCCTTCGTCCAAACTCACATCGGTTCCGTGGACTAAA
>NW_020870888.1:1399524-1402024 GCF_003789085.1 Penaeus vannamei | reverse complement strand
ATATATGCATTTATGTATATATTCATGTATATATGTATGTATATATATGCATAAACATACATAAACTATTCCTACGTGTATGTGGTTCATGAGCGCGCGTGTGTGTGTGTGTGTGTTTGTGAGTGCATTCGTACACGCGCTGGTGTGTAAAGCTATCCAAAGGAAAAGTCTCATACAGAGAAAAAACAGATAATGAGGGAAAATGTCCTGCAACGCGTGTGCCTTTGATGCGAAGATGCCTTTGTCTTCTCCGTCTCATCTATGCGCCGGCGTACATGCGCTCATGCAATCACAAGTGCGTGGCATACATATAAATATATATATTATATATATATATATATATATATATATATATATATATATATATATATATATATATATATATACATATAGTGTGCGTGTGTGTGTGTAAACTAATACATATGTATATATGTAATATGTATGTATACGCAGGCATATAATATATATATATATCTATATATATATATATATATATATATATATATATATATATAATATATATATATATGTGTGTGTGTGTGTGTGTGTGTGTGTGTGTGTGTGTGTGTGTGTGTGTGTGTACACATACACATATTTAAATATATATACTTATATGTATACATACATATTTCTCTTCATTAAATGTCATTTCATTGCAAAAGTTCCTTATGATATGTTTCAACTGTAACAATCTACTCCATTTCAATAGTGTGTTATTTTGATTTGAATGATATTATGATATAATTTCTTGACGTATGTCTACGTCATAATTTATTCGATGATTTAACTTTATAGCCTAGTAATTTTCTTAAATACCAAAGATTCCCTAGAATGTGTTTCAGTCGTACTAATTTATTGCAATTCATTAATGTGTTATATTAATGATGTTTTCGATTTCTTGACACGTGTTTTTGTCATAATTTACATGATGGCTTTCCTATTATAGTCTAGGAATTTTTTCAATACTAAATCACTTTTCCAATTCATTTAGAGTATAGTTCTATTGATATGTTTAATATTATGGATTAATTCAAGCTCAAATAAGAATTTTTAACTTGTATTAATCTATATAATAACTTTTTTATAAACCCTTACATTTTATTATCTCGATATATTGTGTAAAGTCTTGATACTAGTGATTCGTATCTCCCTTTCATGTTTTTTGTAAATACTATTAGTGATATAATTTATCTTAACTGTTTTGTAAATCTTTTTGTAAACTGAAGGATAATGTTCCCCAAATCCTTTACAGTTCTTTCTTGTCATCACTGAAGATGTTGAACACTCGAAACGTATGATTTTGACTGTTGAAGAATTGTTTTTGTTTAATGAAGATACCAGTTTTGTTGGATTAAAGAAGAAAGGAAATGCTTGTTTTTCTATTAACACTGGTCGTGAAGTTCATTGCATGTCTCCGCTTCCCAGCTGGAAGTTCCTCGGCAACTACTATATATAATATATATATATATATATATATATATATATATATATATATATAATATATATATATATATATATATATATATATATACTATTATATATTATATACAAATACGTATATATAATTCTTGAGATAACCTTGGCAGGATTATAGAAAGGGTTCTTATAAATGTGTATGTGTGTATATATGTATATATGTATATATATTTATATATATAATTACATATAATAAACTAGAAAAAACGTAGTGACGCGCGTGTATACATATGCATGTGAGTGATGCGCGTCTACCAAAGGAACACAGAAGACAGGTAATATTTCGGCTCCTTTTTCACTGGATTTGGTCGGCTCCTGGAGTATCTCATGGAAACAGGAAAGCATAGGAATTTCAGCACCTTACTTATATAATTATATATAAGCAGTATACATAAATAAATAAATAAATAAATATATTTATATAAATATTATATATATATATATATATATATATATATATATATATATATATATTATATGTGTGTGTGTGTGTGTGTGGTTGTGTGTGTCTGTCTGTGTGTGTGTGTGTGTGTGTGTGTGTGTGTGTGTGTGCGTATGTGGGTGAATGTGGATGTGGATGTGGGTGTGCATGTGTGTATGTATATATGTGTATATGTATATATATGTTGTGTGTGTGTATATATATATATGGATATATGTATATAAATAATATATATATATATATATATAATATATATATATATATATATATATATATATATATATATACACATGTATAAATCGTGAGGTAACCTTGGCAGGATTATAGAAAGGGTTTCTTGAAATTGTGAGAGAGACAACCTAATGAATATTCACTATTCTGGCATACATATAAATACAAATCTATCTATCTATCTAGACATGTATCTACAGAATAGATAATTAGATAAATTCATATCTCTGTTACAGGCATACATTTATTTATTTACTTTTGTGTCCGCATATATGAATATTTAATGGGTAGGCCCTCTCACAATTAAAAAGTGGGCCATATATATGGAATTTCAGACAACTTTTTGAGAGA
>NW_020870888.1:1378351-1383351 GCF_003789085.1 Penaeus vannamei | reverse complement strand
TAGCGTTGATTCACTAACATATATGTATCAAATGCAATCTTTTGACTAAAGGTTTTAAGCATAATCTTAGGGGGTACTATTATTATTAATTGCTGTGGTGGAGGTGGTTAATCCTGTGGTGAATTCTGTTGTGTTGTGGGGATGGTGATGTCTGTGATGTCGGGGGTGGTGATTTGTGGTGATTTTCTGTGGTGCTGTGGATGGTAATTGTCATAATGGCGGTGGTGACATCTGTTGGGGATAATGATTTCTATGATGGTGTGGATGGTGATACGGTGGTGGTGATTTATACGATGTTGAGGATGGGGATTTATATGATGTTGAAGTGGTGATTTATATGGTGGTGGTGTGGGTGATGTCAGTGATGGAATTGCATGGTGACTGCATTTTATTAGGGGTGGTGATGACCGTGATGGTAGTGATGGTGTTTGTAAGGGTTTTAAGGGGTGATTTTTCCCATAATATTGAATAAAATAGTGTTGCGTAGTATGGAAGTTAATAATGAAGATAAAACAAAAAAATAAAGGAATTACACAAATAATGATGAAATTTAGCGAAGCAAAAATTTATAGAAAATTACTGATGACTTACTGAAAATATTCGCGTGACCCCGATTTTAATACTTTGGACTGAAGTTAGGAACCCCTGTGGTAGATAATATCACAATCTATTATGCTATATCTAGAGGCTGACTAGGGATACTTAATTCGTATCTCTGGATTTAAAACGAGATCTGGTGGGTCTTTTTTTAAAGGAAAATGAAGGGGTTGATTTTCGAAAACTGGATGCAACAGAACACAAACTGTTGACCTTTTTGAAAACAAGTATAGAATTAGTCGAAATCCGTTGTTGTTGTTTTTATCAACATTATCATCCTCATCGTCGTTATTGTCATTATTATCATTATTATTATTATTTTAAATGTTTATTATTATTATTATTATTATATTATTATATTATTATTATTATTATTATTATTATTATATTCTTCATTGTTATCATTAATTATAATTATTTATCATGATTATCACTAATTATCATTGTCATTATTTTCAATATGATTATCATTACTCTCAACATGATTATGATTATCATTACTTTCAACTTGATTATCATTATCATCATTTTCATGATTATCATCAAAATACCATCCTCATTGAAAAAAACAACCACCACTCCGGCCTTTCCCATCGCCACTATGCCATGGTAATTCAGCACATGGCAACTCACAGCACATGGCAACTCACAGCAGACCACATGGCAATCTTGAGGCGAGAGTTGCGGCAGACTGCTGTCCCCCAAGGCACCCTCTAGGCATTTACCTCAGGCTGAGTCACAGCTGAGCGCCCTCTTCGCTAATTCTGACCGTAACCTTGGACTAACTCCTTCTCCTCCATTGCTTTGTTTGTGATCGTGTATATCAATGTTTATTTTTGTTTGGTGTATTGTTGTTGTTATTATTATCATCGTCATTGTCAGTGTCATTGTCATTGTCATCATCATAATCGTCATCATCATCGTCATTGTCATCGTCATCATCATCGTCGTTGCCATCATCATCGTCGTCATCATCATCGTCATTGGCATCGTCATTATCACCATCGTCATCGTCCATCATCATCATTATCATTATTGAAATTTCAGAAATAAAGTTCATTCCTTAACCTTCGACAAAAACTTTGTTCATGACCATATATTGTTTTCTTTTTTTTTCTTTTTTTTTAATACAAGAAACCGGTAACCATTCTAAAAATACCAATCCTCTATGCTCATTTCCCCCCTTTTTTTATTATCATCCTTTCTTCTGTCCCCTGTTTATCCCCGAGTTGTATGCGTGATCTCGAGTTTGTCTATCTTTCTTTCTCCTTGAGCGGCCTCTCTCGGGTCCGTGACGTGGTTGAGGGTTCGAATCCTCTCTGTACGTGACTCGCAAGGGTGGTTCGATTCTTTTGACACAGTGAGACTTCTGGTTATCAATGAGGATATCTGAGTCTCGTGAGGGAGTGATATTTTTTTTTTTAATCTTCAGTCATCCTTGTTCTTAAATGACACATACGCGTGCTGGCTCGAACGCAAATACTCACGTAGATAGTAAAACGGATTAACGAAGACGCAAGATATAAACAAACATATACATACATGTAAGCAGACAAATACACATGCACAAATAGATAGAAAGACAGACATGCACACACACACACACACACACACACACACACACACACACAACACACACACACACACACACACACACACACACACACACACACACACACTGACAC
This sequence comes from Penaeus vannamei, assembly GCF_003789085.1. NCBI lineage: Eukaryota > Metazoa > Arthropoda > Malacostraca > Decapoda > Penaeidae > Penaeus > Penaeus vannamei. The sequence continues at coordinate 1,381,069 of NW_020870888.1, read as the reverse complement.
AAACACACACACACACTGACACAACACACACTGACACAAACCCAAACACACTGACAGACAGACACATACATACAGACATAAATAAACGCACAAATGCAGGCAAACAGAACGCGGACACTCACACTTTAGGAAAAACTGTACACGTTATATCATCCTTTTTTTGTACATCTGGCCATATGAAAAATCTATTTACAACTGGTTCTCTGCTGCAATTTTCCTCCTGTGGCAATGAACTTCCTTGAATACAGTCGCCGTGGCCATGACCGTGCCGCTCTGTCAGTTCAAAGAAGTCCTTCTGAAAACGTTCTCTCTCTCTCTCTCTCTCTCTCTCTCTCTCTCTCTTCTCTCTCTCTCTCTCTCTCTCTCTCTTCTCTCTCTTCTCTCTCTCTCTCTCTCTCTCTTCGTTTTTTTTTTTCATACGTCGCTGCAGCTGTAGCCTCTTCATCGTGGTGATGCTCCCTTCTTGATATGTCTCGTGACACTCTTGACATAAGAATGCGCTGATGTTTATATTAAAGGAATAAGGAAGAATATAAAAAAGGTTATTTTCAGTGAATTTTGGTTAATAAAAAAAGAAAGGGAAGATAAAACTATACTGAGATGATATATACTGCATCGTACATATTAAGGAAAACAACAAGGATAGTAGCTAGATTTATATAATGATTTATATCATAGAATAAGGAAAATGAAATTCATACAAATACTTCACAGTTCGGTGATCTCAAAACCCCTTTTTAAGAAAGAGAGCCTTTGTGAAGAGTAACCCCCTACAAAGTCAACTATTACTGATATAACTTGTTTTGCTTTTCACTTTTTGAAGAAAAGGGAAATCAAATAGCTCATATGCTCTTCATTTGATTATTTGTATTAAATACTAAAATTAAATAAATAAATAAATAAATAAGAGAATGAATAATAAGATAAGAGAACATAAGAGCTATAAATAAGAGAACAGATACCCGGATGTCACTCAAAGACACATTCATGATGACATCCTTCTCGACCATTAATTGTCGTTGAGTCCATGAGTTATAGTAGATACACGTAGGTACTTGTGATCATATTCATAGCCGGGTTGTTATGTGTTATCTTATCCGTAGAGGACGAACGAGTTTGCCTACACTTAAGCCAAGATCCGCAAACCTTAACCTTAAATGACCTTTGGGGAGAGTGACCTACTCACGTCAGACGAAAGTATGTTGTTTATCAGGCGTGAAAAATTGATTGAAATTCACCAGTGTCAGCCGGTAAAGTCAAAATAAAGGATACGTAAATAATGATGATAATACTAATAAGATAAGGACGCGGGTTTTCGGTGTTCAAACTTCATGACAATCCAGAAAAAAAAATCGGAAATCTACAATTATTTATCAAATTATCTTTGTTTTGCACTGTGTATCAGTAAATTTAAAACCAACATATTAGTACTCTGGCGCTGCTCACTTGCTTCCTACTCTTAACCGCATAACTGTTACTTGACCGTTATTTGTATCTCTGCGGCGTTTAATTATCTTTTTTTTTTTTTTATGATTTTTTTTACGAGTGTTCGTATGCTGTGTATTTTTGCATCAACCATATGTTCCCTTTTTCGCAGTTATTCAATATATATTTTCTTTAGTAATTCATTTTGGTTGATTTACTCATTGTTATCTTTGTCATTCCTATTGTTGTTGCTGTTATAGTTAATATTTTGCCATTGTTTTAACATTATCATTATTATCCTCATGAATATTATGAACATTTCTATTATATCCTTATTATCGATATTATTATTATCATCATCATTATTTCATCACCATTATTATTATCATTATTATTATTGTTATCATTATTGTTATTATTATCATTATTATTATTATTATCATTATTATTATCATTATCAATACTATCGCTGTTGTTGCTGTTACTGGTGTTCCTATTTTCGTCGTAATCATTGTTATCATCACTGTTATCATTACTATAACTGCCATTATCCATTATAATTTTTTTTTTTTTTTTTTTTTTTTCGCAATGTCAACACCTTAAACTTACCTATCAGACTTACCGGAAAACACCGGAATGATCAATAAATATCACTAATTTGAAGAAAAAAATACATAATGAGCCTAACATTACCAACATATAAACTTTATATATTCCTTGGTAGTCAAAGAGTGACAATAAAGTCACGTGAGTTCAGGACATCAGTAAGGATATATTAATACAAAGAAGAGGATCCACGTGGTTCGTTGTCGCCTGAAACGGATTGTAGTTATTTATAGATTCGCTGTTTTCTCCTCTTTCCTCCTCTGCATACTCCTTTTGTCTCTTCGTCTTTAATTGATTCATCTTTCTTTTTTTCTTTTTTCTTTGTATGTGTGTTTTTTTTTTTTCTCGTCATTTCTCTGTTTTTATATTTTGTTAGTCTGTGTGTGTTTGTTTGTCTCTCTCTCTCTCTCTCTCTCTCTCTCTCTCTCTCTCTCATTCTCTTCTTTTCCCCTCCTGTATGTATGCTACAAAGACGCAAAAACACAATGTATAATAATGACTCACGTGCATATGATAGGTGCAAACGCAGATGGTGACGTACAAGAAGCGCAGTGACGTCAGAGACCGGATTATTAAGGGAAAACGTTTTTTTTTGTAATATATATATATATATATATATATATATATATATAATATAATTATATGTATATATACCTCCATCGTATATACATATATATAGCGTATAAT
>NW_020870888.1:1369754-1374754 GCF_003789085.1 Penaeus vannamei | reverse complement strand
AGTGTTCGTCAGAATTTCGTGGTTCGAGCTTCTTTGAGATAACGATGGAAGGGATGTAATGGATGTGAACATGTGTGCGAAGATTGTGTAGAATGTCTGGTCTCTGTCTGTCTCTGTCTCTGTCTCTGTCTCTGTCTCTGTCTCTCTGTCTCTGTCTCTGTCTCTGGTCTCTGTCTCTTCCTGTCTCTCTCTCTCTTTCTCTCCCCTCTCTCTCTCTCTCTCTTCTCTCTTCCTCTCTCTCTCTCTCTCTCTCTCTCTCTCTCTCTCTTCTCTCTTCTCTCTCTCTCTTCTCTTTCTTCCTTCCTTCCTTCCTTCCTTCCTTCCTTCCTTCCTTTCCTTCCTCCCCTCCCTCCCTCCCTCCCTCCTCTCTCTCTCTCTCTCTCTCTCTCTCTCTCTCTCTCTCTCTCTCTCTCTCTCTCTCTCTCTTTCCTCTCTCTCTGGTTGCTCGCCAAACATCAATGCTATAGTCCAGTTCGGCCCAGACACTCTGCAGCATATCTAGAGTTAACATGGAAACTGCTTCAGTAATTCAAAATTACAGCTCCAGGGTTGAAAATAGTAGTGGTACGTAAACTGCACGTACCCCGAAGAAAGAAGTCACGAACAGTTAAGTACGGCAACCTCGCAGGCCACTTGCAGAACACCATTTCCTTACGGGTGCAGTTTTTGGACTAATTGCAGCTTGTATGGGTGAAACTTTAGGTCTCTTTATAGTATCTTGCAAAGTATGATTTCGGGTAGATGACTTCTTCTAATTCGACCAATAACTTCCTCTAAGACGATGATCGTCTCCAGAATATCCTTTCTCTGCTCACAGATACACCCTTTCTGACTCAAATCGTTGTACCATTTCCGAATGAACTTGGATTCGTACGATATTTCAGTCTGAAGGGACGTTACACGACCACAACACTACATGGTCTTGCAAATTCCAGTTACACACCAATATGTAGCTTTGGTGGTGGCAGCCATTCTTAGATTTCCTTGCACCTCGTGTTGGTGCAGGACAAGAATCTAATCACCTGAAAAAATGAAATCAATGTTGTTAGATAAGCGGTTCACAACATAGTTTTCAATGTATGTGAATTAGTTTAGATATTGTACCATCGCGAAATCAGGACTTTGTGACACCCTGTATGTTACCTACACACACACACATACGCACACACACCATAGATGTGTCCCTGTAAAAAAAAAAAAAAAAAAGAAGAAAAAAAAAAAAAAAAAAAAAAAAAATATTATAATATATATATATATAATTATTTATACATTATTAGTTACTATATATAGTTTATATTAATATATATTATATATATATATAGAACTGTATGTTATCTAATACATATATAATGATTATAAATATATTGCCTTGTGTATGTGAGTAGTGCTGTTATATAGTGTTGTATATGTGTATGTGTGTGTGGGGTGGGTGTCTAGTTTTGTGTGAGTGTATGCGTGGGTGTGTATGTGTGATGTGTATCTGTGTTTTTTGCTAATATATATTATATATTATAATATATAATTTATATATATAGTTTAGATATTATATTTGTGTGTGTGACTTTGTGTGGGTGTGTGTGTGTGTGTAGTTGTGTGTTGTGATGTGTGTGTGTTTGTGTGTGTGTGTGTGGTGTTTATGTATGGTATGTACTGTATGTTGTATGCTATGATATTATATATATAAATATATATATATATAGATTAATATATATATAGTGTATGTATATATATTATATTATAGTATATATTCATATTTTTTATATACATATATGTTAAATAGTTATATATATATGTATTTATATTATTAATTATAATATATATATTATGTATATATTGGGCTATATATAATAGACGTAAATAATTAACATAATCAGAATACACTACACACACATTAGTTTCTATTAGGTATACGCTATAATATTATATATAATAATTATGTATGTATGTATGTATGTATGTATGTATGTAATTATGTATTGTATGGTATGTGTATATAATTATTATGTATGATTAATATAATATATATATATATATAATAATATCATATATGTGTGTGGTGTATTTGTGTGTGTGTGTGTGTGTGTGGGTGTGTAAATGTTCGATATTAAGTTATATACTTATATATATATATAGATATATAAGAGTATAATATATGATGATATATATATATATATCTATTATACAACGCATATACATTTATTATGATACATAATATGTTCATATATGAATGGTATATATATTATATACTACTTATACTATAGTTCTATATATATATATGGGATATAATATATACTATTACTATAGATAGTATATATTGATATAATACTACTAATATATTTATATAGTATATATTAATTTGTGTGTGTGTGTGGACTGTGCTGTACTAAAAGAGTGTGTTAGTGTGGTTGTGTGGTGTGCGTGCTCAGGCACCCCGCCCCTCTTTTAAAAACGACGTCACTGCATTGAGGAGTAAGCAGACTTATTACGAAAAAGAAAGAAGAACAAAAATTCAGCGCAGAGAAAGTATAACCGTGGACTTACGCCAAGGTCGTCAACTGAATTTTGATATCTATGAACCTCTCAAGACTTGTTTCTCAGGGAAGAACTCGGTTTTCTGTAGATTCATATTGTCTTTGACGATGCCTTTGATAACAGCTGATTTAGATGCAGGTCGTTATCCCACATTGTCAATGCAATATAAACAAACCCTTTTTTACAGGTTGATCTAATGCATTTACACCTTTTAAAATTGTATATGAATAACAAGGCCACAGGACAATATACCTGTATTTGTGTATGCTACAAAAAAGTTTTACATTCACTGTTTTCTGTTAGTGACTGGCATGTCTAGAGCTGTTTTTCCACTGGTTTTCATCTAGACATATATTCGAAATATAACAAGATAATGGTATATTGTATTATTCTGAATAACACGAAGATATCATCGCCATCACTCTTCTTCTACTTACTTCTCCTTCATCATCTGTTTCTTCTTCTTCTTGTTCTACTTCTGCTTCTTCTTCTTCTCTTCCATCTCCTCCAGTTTCTGTCTCTGCTTCATCTCCTTTATCTTATTGTTTTTTTTTCTGTTTATTCTATTTTTTCTTCTTTTCTCCTCATCGTCTACTTATTCTAATCCTTCTCCTTATTCTTATTCTTATCCTTATTCTTATTCTGTTTCTTCATCATCATCCTTTATTGTTTTCTTATTATTTGTTTTCCTTTTTTTCTTTTTTTATCCTTTGTTCTCTGAGTTGGTAAGGTAAGAGGAACATTATGAAACAAGACGAAACTCCCTTCACGAAAACCAGGATACGCTCTATCCACCTTTGTGAATCACTACAGACCCGTGGCTTCGCATCGAATTCTGTAATAACCGACGCTATTGGGGGTGATGCTGCGGATATGTCGTAAGAGAAGAAGCGTTTTCATCTTCCGACACCTGAGGGGAAGGAAGTGACTTCTTAAGGGCAAGAATTTAAGAACACGTAGCGATGGAGAGAGATGGGTACAAGATGGGTCTGAATTCATGTGTTTTGGGGGTTATTTACTTCCCCCACCCCCACCCCCCAAGTTTTCGTGTCTGTGCTATTCTCTAGTCTAAGTAGGTAGATAAGAAGATGAATTGAATAATGAGAGGGAGTAAATCTATGAAAAACAAACACTTTAGCAATAGTAAACACTTTAAGAAATATATGTATGTATGTATATTTTTTTTCTGGAGTAACGACATAGCGTCCTTTGCACGTACCACTCCCTTGGCCCTGTCACTTATTGCATAATGGCAACTTCTCTGAACTCTAGCGTGCCAAGTGCCAGAATGACCCCGTCAGTTCCGTGAGAGATAAAGATCGTTTGGAGACACTTGAAAATGAGTTATGTTGGTAATTTCTTGAAATACTTACTTCGCATCCTCATTCCACTATGCTTTTTGGATTTTTTCATTAGATTTTTTTTCATTTTTTTATTACTTTTTAAAGAATATTTCGTCATTTTACTCAATTTAAGAAGGATTTTTTTTCATTTTCGAATATAGAAGAGGAAGAAGGAGATATACCGAAGGAACAGCGGAAGAGGGATCGTACGCAATATCAAGGAACTGCAATCCTGAGTCACTTCCTTCAAGAAATGACACAATCCAGACATAATGAGTTTCTATACCGCCGTCTTCCCACGAAATGCTCTCTATGACACTCGCTCGTCACTGGGATTTCGCCCTTATGCCACCCAAATTCCACGCAACGTATTCAAGTAATGACGGACCCACTGCGACCGCCTTGTGGAGAAGCCGAGCCATGACACAAGCCTCCTCTGTCACTTGGCTGCCTGTCGGTCACAGATCAAGTGCGCGAGCCAGATTTGCCGGCTTTCGTTCGCTCTCTTTCGTGTCCCGGCTGAAGTAGGGGTTGAGTCGCCTTTGCATTTCCGGAATTATGGCTTCTACGAACTCCGGGGCGAGAATATGATGCCTGAACGAGAGGGGAGTGAAGAGAGAGAAGAGAGAGAGAGAGAGAGAGAGAGAGAGAGAGAGAGAGAGAGAGAGAGAGAGAGAGAGAGAGAGAGAGAGAGAGAGAGAGAGAGAGAGAGAGAGAGAGAGAGAGAGACGCTCGCGACGGCAAGGAGCATGCGCAGACGGTGACGCGTTGGGCTACGGGACGCGCGGGCCAGTAATTACACTTAATGTAGGGTATGGCAATATGGTTTTTACTATAAACATGGCGCTTGGTCGGTGGTAGGGAATGTGAGTGTGGCTGTTTCTATGATAAACAAACAGACATACAGAACTGTCTCTGTCTATCTGTCTGTGCTTGTCTATTTCTCTCTCTCTCTCTATCAATCTATCTAGCTTTATCTCTCTCTCTCTCTCTCTCTCTCTCTCTCCCTCCTCTCTGTATCTCTCCCTCTCTTTCTGTCTCTCTCTCTCTTTCTGTCTGTCTCTCTCTCACTGTCAATCCAAGTGTACTTATATCAATCATTCGAACGATATACGTACAATCAAA
>NW_020870888.1:1347254-1354754 GCF_003789085.1 Penaeus vannamei | reverse complement strand
TGGTATCTCCGTCTTTGTGTCTGTTTCTTTTTTCTTTCTGCGTGTCTCTTTTGCTTTTTCTTTCTCTTTTCTTTTCTCTCTTTGTCTCTCTCTCTCTTCTCTTCTTCTCTCTCTTCTCTTCTCTTCTCTTTCTTCTCTCTCTTCTCTTCTCTCTTCTCTTTCTCTTTCTCTCTCTCTCTCTCTCTCTCTCTCTCTCTCTCTCTCTTCTCCTTCTCTCTCTCTCTCTCTCTCTCTCTCTCTCTCTCTCTCTCTCACACACACACACACACACACACACACACACACACACACACACACCACACACACACCACACACACACACACACAACACACACACACACACACACACACACACAACACACACACACACACACACACACACACACACACACACACACACACACACAATACACGGCCACACACACACACACACACAACAACACACACAAACAACACAACAAACAAACAGAAACAGACACAAAACACACTCACGTTAGGATACCAGCAATTGACAAAAAAAAAAAGCCGATAATTTGTGAAAATGTCCTTATAGAGACCGGCGAGTTTCAGCTGAAGTAAGGTTTGTCCTGCACATCGCTGACGTAGTTCTCTGGTATCGTTTAGTATTCAATTTCGTTGTATGGGATGTAGACTACAAGTATTTTTCTTATTGACACGTACACTCAACGTTGTATTCATGTTACTGATATTTAAAAAGAAAAAAGAAAAATTGGTTTATTTTAATTTTGGGTTTTTCTGCAAGATTCGAATAAATTCATGGGTTTCTTGACATTTTCGTATTTCTACAAGATTCGAATAAACATTTTGATTTATTTTGATTATCTGTAGTTTCTACAAGATTTGAATAGAATTGATTTGCTGACATTTTCGCAAATTCTACAAAATTTGAAATAAACACATTATTTATATTCCCATTTTCTTCAATTTCTACAAGATTTGAAATAAAACTGACATACTGAAATTTTCCACATTTCATAAAGATTTGAAAAAAAAAACATTATTTTATTCCCATTTTCTTCCATTTCTACAAAATCTGAATAAAATTGATGTATTGATATTTTCGCATTTCTACAAAAGAAATTACGTGATTTAAGAAAAAAAAGGAAGTTGGGAAGCTTCTAGTGGCACTGCATTGCCGTCTGTAGTGTAGATACGATCACAAGCACAGATCTGTTGCACGAGTAGAGTTGGCCAAATTTCTGTTCATTTGTTTCTGTTTTAAGATCTGTTTGCATAAATACGTTGTTTGTTTTATTATTATTATTATATTATTATACTATAGATTATATTGTCATTAATCATTTGTTTTATTATTTTATATTATTTATATTATTATTTATTGTCATTGCAACTTAAGCGTCTGTTATACAATAAACTATGTTGTTGTTTTTATAACAAGCTTCTGCTGTATACTGCCAAATTTTCTGCTCATTTTTTTTTTTTTTTTTTTTTACAATTTGAGCACGAATATGTTACCTTGTATATTTTGCAAATCTCTATCTATCTATCTATCTATCTATTTATCTTTCTATCTCTGGTTCTCTCGTGTTCTTCTCTCTCTCTCTCCGTACTCTCTCTCTTCATATCTCTCTCTCTCTCTCTCATCTATCTCTCTCTCTCTCTCTCTCTCTCTCTTCTCGTCTCTCTCATTCTCTTCTCTCTCTCTCTCTCTCTCTCTCTCTTTCTTTTCGGTGGTGTAGTCATGAGAAAAAATAAAAATTATCTAACCAAGCAACATCGACTACACATGTTTATGCATTTGCTTACGTCATCCCATTCCTCCAAAACGTTCTGGTCGACGTTTGACAGCTAGAAAGAAAGGGATACGGGAATAACGCTTTCTCCATACTTAAAGGTTACATTCTCAACGTTGAATGAAAAAAAAATGTTTCTTAACCGGATGTTTATCCGCGATGCTAAAGTGCCAGTCAACTTTTGGAGAGAATATATCCGTTTTATTTTTTTTTATTAATTATTTTTTTTTTTTTTTTGTTTAGGGGGTTCATGTTGGACGGGGAAGGTTAGATCAGTAGCAACTCGAGGAGGTGTCATGGCGTCTGTATTATAAAAAAAAAAAAAAAAAAAAAAAAAACTAATGTTTGATACAGTCACAGAGTTACGGATTCTTGTGAATATGTATAATGATTTATAATAATAATAATAATGATGAATGAGAATAATTATTTTAATGGTTATATTTTCATGGAACAATCAAGAAAACAGACGCCATGACACCTCCTCGAGTTGCTCCTGATCAAGCCTTTCCCGTGTGCTGACGTCTATTTTTTTTTTCTGAGACAACGGAAGCTCTGCTTACTCCTGTCAAAGCTTCTGTTGGTTTGCGCCAGAAGAGGATGCGGTTTTTGGGCAGATTCTTGTGCAAAAAAAAAAAAAAAAAAAAGGAAAAGAAGAAGAAGGAGAAGGAGAACAGATGAAAACGAAGAAGGAAGAAGGAAAGAAGCAAAGAAGAAGAAGAAGAAAAAGAGAGAGGAGGAAGAAGGAGAAGAGGAAGCAAAGAGAAGAGAGGAAGAAAGAGAAGAAAAGCAAAGAAGAAGAGGAAGGAGAAGCAGAAGACGAAAAGAAGAAAGGAGATAAAGAAGAAGAGGAAAAGCAAAGAAGGAGGAGGAGGAAGGAAAAGAAGAAGCAAAGACGAAGAGGAATAAGGAGAAGCAGAAGACGAAAACGAAGAAGAGTAAGAAAGAGAAGAAGAAACAAAGAAGAAGAGGAAGAAGGAGAAGAAAGCAAAGAGAGGAAGCAAACAAGAAGAGGAAGAAAGAGAAGAAGAAGCAAAGAAGAAGAGGAAGAAAGGAGGAAGAAGAAGAAGATACGGAAAAAGTGAAGAAAAAAGAGAGAAGAAGAAAAAATATAGACATAGATAGATTGATTGATATGTTAGAGTAGATAATTTGTCAATCGGTTTAATTGTCGTTAGAAAAAAAAAACGAAAGGGGATAATTACTTATTTTCATCATTATCATAATTTCTGCCATAATTACTCACAGATAAGTATATAAATCATCCTAAATATACCTGACCGAATGTTTTACATACATCCACACATGTTAGTATATATTTCAGTACACTTGACTGTGTTTTCCCCGCAGTTACAAATGTTAGTATATACTTCAGCATACTTTGCTGTGTTTCTCCGCTACTACAAGTGTTAGCATATATTTCAGTATATTTCGCTGTGCTTCTCCGGTATTTCAATACTTACGCTTGTGAATCCCATTCAAACTCAGCGTCTTATCCTCTCAGACAGACCTGTGATGTCCTCTACTCCGTCCACTCCCTCATGGGCGGTCCAGGGGGCGGCGTATGGGCGGTCAGGTTCACGGTGGCTGCGGCGGCGTCTGCGGGAGGCCAGACGGTGCCCGGGTCCTCCAACCGGATCAGCGTGTCCCTAGCGCAGGTGACACAGGTCCTGCAGGAGGCTTTCCACGTCGGCGCCGCCACCTTGGAGGACATCACCCAGCAGATCAAGACGAGACCGGTGTGTATTTTTTATTTTTTATTTTTTTTATTTTTTATTTATTATTATTATTATTTTTTGTTCTTGTTGTTTTTTCTTTTCTTACGTTTTGATTTATTCTTATTATAATCATTATTGTTATCGGTATCATCATTATCATTATTATCATTACAATTTTATAATTGATGTTATTACTATTATTATTATTATTATTGACATTGTTATTATCATTGATATTTTTAATGTTATTATTATTACTATGATGATTAACATTATCAGCATAATCATTATTATTATTATTTATCATTTCAATACACACAACAAACCACACACGCAGGCACACACCACATAAACACAATCAAACAAACACAGACAAACACAAAAAACAAACCCTATCACACAACACCCTAGAAAAAACCAAAAAAACAAACACAAACACGCACGCTCTCACAAACGCACATACGCACATGCACCTGGAACAGACGGATAAGCCCGCGTACACAAATGCTATATATATGATTTACTCAAGTGTTTGTTTGTCCTTCAACACCAGGTTCCTGAGGTTATACTCCACTTGAGTGTTAGGGAGGCCAAGGATCTGCGGCCGAAGACTGTGAAAGGTATTTAACTCAGTCCCTATCTCTCTGTTTGTCTGTCTCTGTCTTCTTTCTGTTCTCTCTCTCTCTTCTTCTCCTCTCTTCTCTCTTCTCTCTCTCTCTCTCTCTCTCTCTCTCTCTCTCTCTCTCTCTCTCTCTCTCTCTCTCTCTCTCTCTCTCTCTCTCTCTCTCTCTCTCTCTCTCTCTTCTCTCTTCTTCTCTCTCTCTCTCTCTCTCTCTCTTCTCTTCTCTTCTCTTCTCTTCTCTTCTCTTCTCTTCTCTCTCTTCTTCTCTTCCTCTCTTCTTCTCTTCTCTCTCTTCTCTCTTCTCTCTCTTCTCTCTCTTCTCTCCTTCCCCCCTCTCTCTCTCTTCTTCTCTTCTCTCTCTTCTCCTCTCCTCCTCTCTCTCCTCTCTCTCTCTTTCACTTTCAGTATTTGAAAAAAAGGTCGAATGATACTGTTCTTTGAAAATTCCACATTTGGTTTTATTGAAAAAAAATACACACCATCTTATTACTAATTATAAAATCATGAAATTTTATTATATCGTAAGCTTCCGGGATTTTTTTATCTGAAAAAAAATAAGGAAAGAAAGGTTATTGCAAGGCCACAGGTTATTGCAAGGAAAGCCCGTGATTTCTCAAGATTATGCTAAGACGCTCGCACTTAGCTCAAGTGGTTCAAGGATTAGTCTAGATGTATGTGCAACATTCATACAAAAACGAAAGATAATTCTATGACTTTTCGTTCTTGTCTGCCAGATCTTACGTCACTACTACTTATGGCTCATTTTGTCATGTGGAATTTTCGAGGAACAAGGCTTTGTCTAGACCTTGTTTTTTTTATTATCATTTTCTCCGTCTTTGTCTGTCTGTCTGTCTCTCTCTCTCTCTCTCTCTCTCTCTCTCTCCTCTCTCTCTCCTCTCTCTCTCTCTCTCTCTCTCTCTCTCTCTCTCTCTCTCTCTCTCTCTCTCTCTCTTCTCTCCTCTCTTTCTCTTTTCTCTCTCCCTCTCTCTTTTCTCTCTTCTCTCTCTCTCTCTTCTTCTCTCCTCTCTCTCTCTCTCTCTCTCTCTCTCTCTCTCTCTCTCTCTCTCTTCATTCTCTCTCTCTCTCTCTATATAATATATATATCTATAATATATATTATATATTATATATATATCATCTGTCTATCTCTCTTTCTTGTATATTGTCCATATGTTATGAATTAAACACGTTCGTCATCGTATAGTTATGCAGCCAAATGCACAGTAATTATACAGTTTTCTTTTACTCTTTCGTACTGTATCATTTTTGCTTTATGATGTAATCATTTTTCCGTCTTTACTAAGTTAAACAAGCAAATGGACAATGATAAAGGAATTTTTTGTTTAATTTGATCTTCCTATCTCAAAAAATCTGTAGAACAGCAAAAAAAAAAAAAAAAAAAAAAAAAAAAAAAAAAAAAAATATATATATATATATAATATATATATCTATATATATATATATATATATTATATATATATATATTATGCCCTTTATATTTTATCTCTGCATTTGTTTATTCTCATTTTGCCCTCTTTTTTTTCTTTCTTTATTATTTCCTTTCTGCAATTGTTTATTGATTTACCATTATCATCATTTATTTTGAGATGTGAGAGTACCTTTCAATCCACAGGCAAAGCGAACCCCTACGCTACTGTAGTGATTCCCAGCAGTGGCGGTTCTCAGCGGACCAGACTCGAGAAGAACACACTTAGCCCCAAGTGGAACCAGGATTTCACTTTGTAAGTACACTTCTGTTATTCGTCCGTTTTGTTCAAATTGATAAGCCTGTTCAAAACCTGTTAAAATAATCTGTTAAAAAGCCTGTTAAAAAGTCTGTTAAAGGTTGTAAAGCTTGTTAAAAGTCTGTTAAAAGCTTGTTAAAAAGCTAGTTAACAGCCTGTTAAAAACTAGTTAAAAAGCTTGTTAAAAAGCCTGTTAAAAAGCCTGTTAAAAAGCCTGTTAAAAGCTCGTTAAAAAGCTAGTTAAAAAGCCTGTTAAAATTATGTTAAAAGCCTGTTAAAAGCCTATTATAAGCCCGTTAAAAAGACATGTTAAAAGCCTGACCCAATGGCTATTCTTATACATGTAGGTGTCTGTCTAGAGAAATAAGCATATATTTATCTATTACAGGGAGACCAAACCAATAACTATTCTTACATATGGACATACCTGTGTAAGGAAATATGCGCATATTTTATCCATGTACCTGATAGATGTGAAAGTCTACACAGCTATTTATTTATGTGAATTTGCATGATCACAAGTATGAATGTTCCTTGGGTTGGACCTTGCCGAATTTTACCAAACCGGCCGTATATGTTTGGAAGATAATATTACTTTGACATATTATAGGATACGGAAGGGTGATACAGATCGGTGTTGTGTTACGTGTGTGTGTGCGTGTGTGTGTGGGTGTGTGGGGGTGTGTGGGTACGAGAGAGAGTGAGAGAGAGAGAGAGAGAGAGAGAGAGAGTCAGGAGAGAGAAGAGAGAGAGAGTGTGTGTGTATGTGTGTATGTGCGTGCGTGTGTGTGTGTGTGTGTGTGTGTGTGTGTGTGTGTGTGTGTGTGTGTGTGTGTGTTGTGTGTGTGTGTGTGTGTGTTGTGCGCGCACTTGTGTTTCTCTCAGCATTCTTAGTTATTTCACTGTATTACATTATACATTAGATATTCATTAGGATTTATGTATGTGTATACATTATATATATGATGGTTGATAGAGAAGGGATGTTGTATGCGTATGTGTGTATTGTATGATTACAAGTTCACCTATGCGGATGTGTAATATACATCGCATCCTCATGTTTTATCAAGCACTTCCTCTTCTCATATTCCTGTTGCGTTCTCTCTAAGGACTTCTTGTCCGTCTTCTGCGCCTCACTGCAAACCGACGCCGTTGTGCCGACAGAACCAGTCGGGGCAAGCTAGAGCGAGTCAGGGCAAACCAGATCGAGCCAGGGCAAGCCAGAGCGAGTCATTTAAACTAAGCTAAGCTAGAGCAAGCTAAGGCAAGCCAGGGCGAGACAGGGCTCATTTAAGCAGCTAGAGCAAGCTAGCTAACCAGAGTGAGTCATTTAAGCTAAGCCAAGCTAGAGCGAGCTAAGCCAAGCTAAGCTAGAGCAAGCTAGGGCAAACCAGAACGAGTCATTCAAGCCAAGCTAAGCTAGAGCAAGCTATAGCAAGCCAGAGCGAGACATTCAAGCCAAGTCAAGCTAGAGCGAGCTAGGGCAAGAGATATCGAACCAGAATCACTCCCACTTGTGTTAAACCAAAAATCATGTACCTTTCTCTCTCTCCCTCCCTCTTCCTCTCTCTCTCTCTCTCTTATTTTTCCTTTTTTTCCTTTTTCTCTTTCATTCAAAAGCTCCTCTCAGAAGGCGATGCG
>NW_020870888.1:1329754-1342254 GCF_003789085.1 Penaeus vannamei | reverse complement strand
TAGAAAAGATACGAATTAAAATGAATATTTTCACACTACAAGAGATGCATTTCAGACGGAGATACATATTCGAAACCGCTTAAATACATCACTTGTATTATATAGATAGTCATTCTCATTCATACCTTTTCTACAATGATCAAACTGTTTTCAGGCACGAGCACGAAGCGGTGGCGGTGCAGCAGCTGACAAAAATTAAAGACATGAAGAGTTTGTCTCGACTCGTCCGCGAAACAACAGCTCAGGCCCAACACCAGGCCAACCACCTCCTCGGACAAGTCATTATATACCTGAAGGTTCGCCTTTTTATGTTGTTCTGTTGGAAAATTTGAGTTATATTCAGCCTTTTATCAAAATTAATGCTTTAAATCTTATTTAATATACCTGAATAATATATATATTATATATAATATGCCTTTTTATGTTGTTCTGTTAGAAAAAATGATTTATATTCACTTTTTAACAAAACTAAAAGCTTAAATCTTACAATAATGCCTGAAGGGGGGGGGTCGTCTGTTTATGTTGTTCTGTTTGAAAAATTTATTTATATTCATCCTTTTATCAAAACTAATGCTTTAGATCAAATAAATGCACGTCATTATATACCTGAAGAACGGTTCGCCTCTTTATGCTGTTCTGTTGGAAAAATTTATTTATAATTCATCTTTTTATCAAAACTAATGCATTAAATCTAATAATAATGCATAAGTCATTACATACCTGAAGCCTTTTTTATGTCCTGTTGGAGGCTAATATACATAAAAGCCTTAAAAAAACAATGCTTTACATTTAATATCCAAGTCATTATATGCCTGAAAGTCCGCATTCTTTACGTTATTCTGTCAGAAATACTGATATACACACTAATACAGTTATATAAATCTAATACCCAAGTCATTTTATACCTTAAGGTTATCATGTCAGAACTTATATAAACGTAGCCTTATATCAAAAGTAATTTTATTCCTGAAAATTCGCCTTTTTAAGTTTGTGTTTCCTATCACAGAAGCATAAACACAGCTTTATAATGAAACGAATGCTTTGAATCTATTAAGTCAATATGTACATTAAGGTTATCCTATCAAAAGAACTGGTATATACGTAGCCTCACAAGAAAATAAATGTTTTAGATTTATTATCCAAGCTATTTTGTACCTTAAAGTATAAAATGGCTATTGATGTTCTGCCAGAATAAAGAAAAACACTTAACGAATGTTTTAAATCCAACATCCACGCCATTCAAAGCCGCAGGACCTCTTACCAGCCCCGCCTTTGCAGGAGGTGAGCGAGGGCACCATGGACGGCTGGTTCGCCCTCGAGAAGGAAGGCGGCGACATGCAGAAGGAGCGAGGGAGCGTCCGTGTCCGTGCCTTCGTGTCTACCTCAACGAAGCTCGCTGACAATGGACGGCGCCCTTACGATGCTCTCCTGACGCGGCTCATCCATCAACAGCTGACGACGGCAGCGAACAACAACCACGTGAGGATCTTGTAGATAGTAGGGAATCGGGGATTTGTGTGTATGTGTGTGTGTGTGTGTGTGTGTGTGTGTGTGTGTGTCAATAGATCAAAATATAGATACGGTTGAAGATATATATCGGGAGTGAAGAAGAGAAGAGAAGAAAAAGAGCATTAGTACGTGCCAATGGACACTAAAATAACCCATATTCACTGTGTTGAAAAAAAGGCTATAAAACCGCGTACTTTAAACTCGAACAGAAAATAGATATCACATTTCACAGCCATCTCCCATTGCAGCAGGACGAGTGGGTGACCCCGTGGAACGGCCATGTCAGCAGCGGGGCAGCAGCGGCTCTGGCTCAGCATGCCATTATGCTTGGCCTCACCGAAGCGAGCATGCAGCTGTCGTGGTGGTGCGTCGGCAGCCGGGTGGCCACTGTGGATGCTGCTTGGATTCTCTCACAGCTGCACCGCGTTCAGGCAGCGCTCGGGAAGGGCTTGTATGAGGGCGAGGACCTACCTGAGCTGCAGGCTTCTCTCTCTTACTTCGTAAGGGCTCACGTCGAACGCCTCAAGGACCTCCATGAAGCATTCCCGCCTTCGTCAGGTGTCATTGCACAGCACCAACTCAGCTACACGCTCAAGTGAGTATTGGATCTTCAGCAATAGAGATAGAGATATTTATGTTTGTGTGGTCTCAGAGTATGTTTATTCGAAACAGTGGTAATTTTCCTTCTTTAGTTTTCATGTAGCGAAGATTGGTAAAATTAAATAAAGTTGTAGATCACAGTAACTGACATATCTTATTGTATACAAAAGAATGATGATAACAACAATGATTATTACAACCTACACCCTACCTTAAATCATGATTTTATTTTAATCAATGACTTTCATCTCTCTCTTCACTTCCAATCATTATTTTGTTTTATAAATCATGCTTCTGGCACTAATATAGCATATTTTTTTCATACACAGAGCCCTGCAGAGTATACAAAGCCACTCACAGACGCGAGCACTCTTGGATCAGGAGGACCTCCCCCATCTCCAAGAAGCAGTCATGGCCAGTCTCAACTTACATGCGAAAAATTGGTAATTGGGAGTAACTTACGTGTAGAGATACATAGTTACATAGTGAGAGAGATAGAAAGATGGATGGGTAGATAGATAGATAGATAGGGAGATAGATGGATCGATAGATAGTAGATAGATAGACAGACAGACAGACAGGCAGATAGACAGACAGACAGTAAGGCAGGCAGATAGACAGACAGACAGACATGCATACATACTTACATACATATGCACAAATATATTGGGACTGCATTTACAAAACTGTTAGCATTAATGTTTGACTTGAGCGTTTTATATGTATATATAATACTTTTATTTGTATATACCTGTTCTTACATATTCTCTTTATATCTGCAGGTGGACTCTCTTGGTAGAAGAACAGCTGATAGGTGTGAAAACCGCAGACGAGCAGATATTAAGAGTCATCAAAATCCTTGAAGAATCTCACACCTTCCTCACTCATGCTGCTAATTTCTACAACGGAATTCTCAAGAAGTAATAGAGTTTATTTAAATACTGGGGAGTCTGATAATTTGGGAGGATGTAGTGTATATATATCATGCGATGAATGATGGTAGTTAATGAAAATAAGGATTTTTTCATATATATTTATTTTGGTCGGGTATATTTTAGTATATTCCAATTGGTTTTATCTCTTTCTCTGTCTCTGTCTCTCTCTCTCTCTCTCTCTCTCTCTCTCTCTCTCTCTCTCTCTCTCTCCTCTCTCTCTCTCTCTCTCTCTCTCTCTCTCTCTCTCTCTCTCTCTCTCTCTCTTCTCTCTTTCTCTCTTTCTCTCTCTCTCTCTCTCTCTCTCTCTCTCTCTCTCTCTCTCTCTCTCTCTCTCTCTCTCTCCTCTCTCTCTCTCTCTCTCTCTCTCTCTTCTCTCTCTCTCTCTCTCTCTCTCTCTCTCTCTCTCTCTCTCTCTCGCTCTCCATTTATCAATCCATCTATCCTCTTCTCTCCCTCCTTCCCTCCTCCATCCTTCTTCCTCCTCCCCCTCTCCCTCCATCCCTTCCCTCTCCATCTCCCTCCACTCCATCCCTCCATCCCCTCCATCTCCCTCCCCCTCCCCCCTCTCCCCTCATCCCTCCAATCCCTCCCCCTCCTCCCCCCCTCCCCCTCCCCTCCATCCCTCCCCCTCCCTCCATCCCTCCCCCTCTCCTCCATCCTTCCCCTCTCCCTCCATCCCCTCCCCTCCTCCCTCCCCTCCATCCCTCCTCTCCCTCCATCCCTCCCCCTCTCCCCCCCCCTCCTCTCCCTCCACCCTCCCCCTCTCCCTCCATCCCCCCCCTCTCCCTCCATCCCTCCCCTCCCCTCCATCCCTCCATCCCTCCTCCTCTCCTCTCTCCCTCCATCCTCTCCCTCCATCCCTCCCCCTCTCCCTCCATCCCTTCCCCCTCTCCCTCCATCCCTCCCCCCTCTCCCCATCCCTCCCCCTCCTCCCTCCATCCCTCCCCTCTCCCTCCATCTCCCTTCCCCCTCTCCCTCCATCCCTCCATCCCATCCTCCTCTCCCCTCCATCCCTCCCCCTCTCCTCCTCCATCTCTCCCATCCTCCCTCCATCCATCCTCCTCTCCCTCCATCCCCTCCCCCCCTCTCCTCCATCCCTCCCCTCTCCCTCATCCCTCCCCCTCCTCCCTCCTCATCCCTCTCCCCTCTCCCTCCATCCCTTCCCCCTCTCCCTCCATCCCTCCCCCTCCCTCCATCCCTCCATCCCTCTCCCTCCATCCCTTCCCCCCTCTCCCTTCCCTCCCCCTCTCCCTCCATCCCTCTCCCTCTCCCTCTATCCCTTCCCCTCTCCCTCTCTCTTCCCCAATCTTCAAAATAGTAACCCCCGTCTCCAAACCTCACAGGGAAATGGACATCTCGTACATGCAGACAGTCTACCTAATGATAAGCAAGAAGATCAACCCTTGCGTGAGGCCGCTGGTTATGAACATCTACAACCGGATGCCAGCTCTGAGTGATAGCGAGGAGCCCCTGGATACGACTGTACAATATGCACTCGATGTTGGCACCTCACTCTGGCAGCTGTACCGGAATCTGGGACGGATTCATTTGTAAGTCTTTTTAAAGGGTTATGATTGTGTTTATTGTAGTGTAGGAAAAGGTTGTGGATGGGAGTGGATATCTTGACAATACGAGACGTGTATTTGGTCGGTTTTGAATATATTATCGTCAGGGATACATGTATTTCTGACGAAGATGTGTTCGAAACTGGTCGAATGTATCTCTTGTATTGTTAAGATGTTCAATGTCATTCATACTTTTCCTACATTTGTCAACATACGTGTTATTGTAGTTAAAGCAAAATATTGGTGGACAATCATGAGTGTAAAATTGCTGTTATTAGATTTTTTTATTATATGTATTTTTTTTTTTTTTTTTTTTTTTGATGCGATATTGCATTTAAATAATTCTATTAGAAAAAAATCGTTAAAGAGAAATTATCATCAAATCTTCTACGCATTTTTTGCAATTATATTTAAAGGCATTTTGTTGTGGTATTATAGAATTGTATAAGATGACAGAATTAAGAAGGCAGAATTATTATCAATGGTATTGCAAAAGACTTATCTTTGTAATATTGCATTCAAAGACGCCCATAAGAGAAGAGAATCATGGTGGCAAACGTGATATTATGCACTGATAGAGGATTTTATAAAATAGTTTAGATAAAATATAGCGAGTCATGCATTAGACACGCACACACAGAAACACATACACACATACGCACTCTCTCTCTCTCTTCTCTCCTCTCTCTCTCTCTCTCTCTCTCTCTCTCTCTCTCTCTCTCTCTCTCTCTCTCTCTCTCTCTCTCTCTTCTCTCTCTCTTTCACACACACTCACACTCACTCACACACACACACCACACACCACACACACACACACACACACACACACACACACACACACACACACACACACACACACACACCACACACACACCAACACGCAAACACCCCCCTCCCACACACACAAATACAACACCCCCCCCCCTCCCACACACACACACACACACACAGACACCCCCCCCCCCACAAACACACCCCCACCCCCCAACATCTCTCCGATAATTACTCCAACCCCCCTTCCCCCCCTCACCCCAGGCTCGGCGAAGCACTACCCTCGGAGGTGCGCGCAGATTCGGGGGTTCGCGAGTACCACCGATGGTTCTCTCGAGGCGTCATGAGGTGGCTCGAACTGGCGATCCGACGAGCTCAGGACATGATCAAGAAGGCGGTGGATCTCGACACCTTTCAGCCAGTCGATAACCTGTGCAATTTCAGTTCGTCGGCTACGGATACGATAGGGATTTTCCATGATGTGAGTTGTTGTTTTTTTTTGTTGTTTGTTTTTTTTGCTTTTCTTTTTCTTTTTTTCTTTTTCTTTTTTCGTTTTTTTTCTTTTTTTTTCTTTTCTTTTCTTTTCCATCTTTTCTTTTTTCTATTCCTTTCTTTTCTTTTCTATTATTTTCTTTCCGTTTCGTTCTTTTCTATTATTTCCTTTTATTTTCGTTTCCTTTATTTTATCTTATCTTATATTTTTTCTTTTCCTTTCTTTTCTTTTCTTTTCTTTTCTTTTCTTTTCTTTTCTTTTCTTTTCTTTTCTTTCTTTTCTTTTCTTTCTTCTTTTCTTTTCTTTTCTTTTCTTTTCTTTTCTTTCTTTCTTTTCCTTTCCTTCCTTTCCTTTCCTTTCCTCCTTTCCTTTCTTTTCATTTCTTTTCTTTTCTTTTCTTTTCTTTATGATTAGAGTAAAGGCGCGGTGTTGATTATATAGGTAGTTAATGGTTGATATACCATGATTGATGTTTCATGAATTAAATAACTAGGTCGCCGGTGTTGTTATATCAAGAGCTAATTGGTGTTTCATAATGAGTTTCTGTTCAATAGTAAAAAAAAAATCACGGGTGTTATTATATCAATAACTGACACCTACTAAAAAAATTGAAAAACCCCCCCCCCCCCTCCCCCTTAGGTGAAAATCTGGTGGCTGAAGCTGGCGTGGCCCGACCCCGAGAACAGCGCCGTCCTCCTGGCCAAGATTCTCGAGGACGTCTGCTGCTGCGCGACGACCTACTCTGACCTCCTCAGGGACAAGGTCGACTCCATGTTCTGGCAGACGGAGAACTCGGATCAGCTGTTCATAACGGGCGGTGAGTGCGGTGTTTTGTTTATCAAGTAAGAGTCTAGGACAGTTTGTTGTATATCAGGAATACTTTCTAGTAGATAAAATTTGTGTTGTGTGTGTGTGGTGTATGATAAATAAATACATACACACACACACACACACAACATATATATATATATATATATATATATATATATATATATATATAATATATATATATATATATAAATGCACGTATACATCTATATGTACATATACAGAGCGCATACATAACGATTCATGTTTTGAATAAAGTTGATAGAGAAGAATAGCATTTCATTTATCCAGGAGACACGACTTGGTACGAAGTTCAGTCCCTGTCACTACGGCACATTTCCAGACCTCTTCCCTCACCCTCTCCTCCCGCCCGCAGATCTCTGTGGGGCCTCAACAACATCGAGCGAGCGGAGGGAACTCACAGACTCCAAGTCACTTCGGGTTCGAGGCTCTGCTGGAGGACGTGAGATCCGCCGGGAGTGGCAGTGCGGCGGCCTCGCAGCTGAAGGAGACGGTGGAGCGGTTGATATCGAGTGCGACTGAGAACATGGAGGGGAAAGTGAATGAGTTCATTGAGGCCGTTATGGAAAAGGTTCGTTAGAGCGAGGGTGGTCTTTGTGATTCGTGTCCTGTAACTGGAGAATAGATTAAGTGAATAGGTTTGTTGATACATTATGATGAATGGGAAAGTAATAATTATACTACATATAATTTATGTTGTTTGCTTATATGGATATGAATATCCTCTCACGTATATATATATCTCACATATTATTATGATTATTGTTATTTATTAATCAATATTAATTGATAAATGATTATCAATAAACTTATAATCCTGTTTACTCATCTGGAAGACTGAAATATCATCCCACGTCTTTTACACAAACAATAAAAATTGCCCCTTTTCGACAGCCAGTCTAAAACTGTGTCTTTCACCCTGCAGATGAAACCAACGTTAGAAAAGGCAGTTTACGAGGCGTGCGAATTGCAAGACGAGGCTCCCCTACTCGACCAGGTGCTTTACCCAAACTTCAAACTTCTGCACAACAATCTCCACAGTTTGAACTTCCAGAGGTTCTTGTGGCATGTGTGGGAGGTGATGGTGGAACTCTTCAGGTCCACGGTTGCCAAAAATACTGAGGTTAGTTTTATTTGTTTTTTTTTTTTTTTAGAGGTTTATCTGTGTCCTCTTATCATCGTATGTTAATGCATGTTTTAAATAAGTTGAATATGTAGATTCTGAGACTTAAACTGAAAGTGAAAAACGCGATTTCAGAGAAGAAGAGCCAATTACTTCGGAGGCGTCAGGAATATTCTTGAGTCCACGCTGAAATTCTTCTCACCTGATGAAGGGATCGGCATCGACACGGAAAGTGCTCAGACGCCAGGTAAAGATTTCCAACTCTATTCTGATGCACTTTATAGTAGTTTCTAACATTCTTGGTAGGACTAAGACTTTATCTTTTTTTTTTTTAGTGTTTATTCGTTTTATTTTAAAATACACGTTTCTTCAACTCTATTGTAATGCACTTTATAGTAGTTTCTAATAGCCTTGGTAGGACTGACTCTTTTTGTTTTTTTAAATGAGTTTTTTCGTTTTATTTTAGAATACACGTCTCCCCAACTCTGTTTTAATGCATTTTATAGTGCTGTCTAACAGTCTTGGTAGGACTAAGACTATCTTTAATTTTTTTTAAAGGGTGTTCGTTTTATTTTAGAATACACGTCTCCCCAACTCTGTTTTAATGCATTTATATGTGCTGTCTAACAATCTTGGTAAAAACTTTGTCTTTTAATTTTTTAAGAGTTTTTCATTTTATTTTAGAATACACGTCTCTCCAACTCTATTTTAATGCACTTTACACGTACTAATTTATAGTACTGTCTAACAATTTTAGTAGTACCAAGATTTTATCTTTGTTTTTTTTATTTTCATTTTTTAGAATGCACGTTTTTCCAACTCTACTCTAATGCATATTATGTACTGCCTAACAATCCTAGTAGTACTAAGACTTTTTCTTCAAGTTTTTTTAAAGACAATTCATTTTATTTTAGAATACACGTCTCTCCAACTCTATTCTAATGCCCTTTATAAATCTGTCTAACAATCTTAGTCGTACAAAAACTATTTCTTCAAGGTTCTTTAAGATTTCTTCCTTTTATTTATAGCACTGTCTAACAATCTTAGCAGTACTATGACCATTTTTTTAAGACATTTTCATTTTATTTTAGAATACACGTCCCTCCTGGAGTTGTTGGACAGTTTAAGGATGTCCACCGAGGCGCTGATATCAAAATATTATCAAGAACGCCACGAGCAACAGGTCAAGTCAAGTCTTCCAACAAAAGCACAATTGGTCACAAAGGTAAATAATATAATGTATGATAGACTATGTTGTATGATGATTATTCCTTTTCGTCAATTTTCTTTCACTTTTTTTCATGAATAATTTCTTTTGATTCATTGTTTTTGTTTCATGTTTTACTCTTAATAACCCATTTGATTCTTTATTTTTTTCCCCTTTTTAATTTTTTTTTTTCTGTTTCATATCTCATCACCCCCCCTTTTCCCCTATTTTAAACTTTTTGTTTTATTTATCTATTTCAAATCTCATCAGAATCGCCTCCCTTTTTCCCCTATTTTTTACCTTATTATTTATCTATTACATATCTCATCAAATTGTTCACACCCCTTCCCCCCCTTTTTTTCCCTATTTTATTTTTTTGTTTTATTTATCATTTCAAATCTTATCAGAATCGCCTCCCATTCTTCCCCTTTTTTACCTATTATTTATCTATTACATATCTCATTTTGTGCACACTTCCCCCCTTTTTTCCCTATTTTAATCTTTTGTTTTATTCATCTATTTCAAATCTCATCAGAATCGCCCCCTTTTCCCCCTATTTTTTACCTTATTATTTATCTATTACATCTCATAAAAAAAATACACTTTCCCCCCTTTTCTTTCCCTATTTTTTATTTTTTTTATTCATCTATTTCAAATCTCATCAGAATCGCCCCCCCTTTCCCCCTATTTTTTACCATTTTATCGATTACACACCTCACTTTTTTACACACCTTTCCCCTCCTTTTTTCCTTTTATTTCTCTCTCTCTCTTTATTTCCAATCTCATCAGAATCGACCCCCTTTTTCCCCTATGTTTTACCATTTTATCTATTACAAATCTCATTTTTTACACACCTCCCCCCCCTTTTTTCCCTATTTTAATCTTTTTTATTCATCTATTTCAAATCTCATCAGAATCGCCCTTTTCCCCTATTTTTTACCTTATTATTTATCTATTACATATCTCATCAATTTCTTTTACACTCCCCCCTTTCCCCCTATTTTTTACCATTTTATCTATTACACATCTCACTTTTTTTACACACCTTTCCCCTCCATTTTTTCCCCTCAGATGCTGTTTACACGTCCAGGCAAATTGATAGTGGAAGTGATCATGGCCCACGACATAGTGATAGAGAGTGACACGGGAATTATGACCTCTCGCATGGGTCCTCACGCCCACCAGGTCATCGATTCTTACGTGAAGGTCCAGCTGGTTCCTCAGGACTGGTTCCCATCGGCGGCCATACGCAAGACCAAGACCCAGAGGAAAGACCCAGCTGTTTATGACGAAACGTTGAGTTGTGAGTTTCGGAAAACGTTTGTGTGGGTTTTTCTTTTTTTTCTTTCTTTTTCTTTTTCTTTTTTTTCTTTTTCTTTTTCTTTTTTTTCTTTTCTTTTTCTTTTCTTTTCTTTTCTTTTTCTTTTTCTTTTCTTTTCTTTTCTTTTCTTTTCTTTTCTTTCTTTTCTTTCTTTTTCTTTTTCTTTTTTTCTTTCTTTTCTTTTCTTTTCTTTCTTTTCTTTCTTTCTTTTCTTTCTTTTCTTTTCTTTTCTTTTCTTTTCTTTTCTTTTCTTTTCTTTTCTTTTCTTTTCTTTTCTTTCTTTTCTTTCTTTTCTTTTCTTTCCTTTCTTTTCTTTTCCTTTTCTTTTCTTTTCTTTTCTTTTCTTTTCTTTTCTTTTCTTTTCTTTTCTTTCTTTTCTTTTCTTTTTCTTTCTTTTTTCTTTTCTTTCTTTCTTTCTTTTCTTCTTTTCTTTTCTTTCTTTTCTTTCTTTTCTTTTCTTTTCTTTCTTTTCTTTTTCTTTTCTTTTTCTTTTCTTCTTTTTTCTTTTCTTTTCTTTTTTGGTTTTGTTTTGGTTTTCTCATTTTTATATGTCATTTTGTTGAGTTATTTTTTTATTTATTTATTTCTTTTTTTTACTTTTTTATCGTATAGTTTGTTTTGTTATTTTTCTGTTACCGCATTCATTTTTTTTTTCATTTTTTTTAACAACGCAAAAACGAAACCAACATAAACAACGTAAACCTAAACCAACATAAACCCAAACGTAAACCAACATTTAAACAATAAACCAACGTAAACCAACTTAAACCAACATAAACCAACGTAAACCAAAACAAACAACTAAACAACATAAACCAACGTAAACCAACATAAACCAACGAAACCAACAAACCAACATAAACAACGTAAACCAACAACCAACGTAAAACCAACACAAACCAACGTAAACCAACATAAACCAACGTAAACCAACATAAACCAACGTAAACCAACATAAACCAACGTAAACCAACATAAACCAACGTAAACCAACATAAACCAACCAACAACCAACAAACCAACATAAACCAACGATAAACCAACACCAACATAAACCAACATAAACCAACGTAAACCAACGCAAACCATCATAAACCAACGTAAACCAACATAAACCAAAGACTCACATCCAATTATTTTCCCATTTCAGTGAAGTCAACCGAGAAGACGACGGAGTCCGCGCCGGCCTCCTCCTGTTCACCCTGAAGGACTACAACCTCGGCCGCTCCAACACTTTCATAGGAGAGGCTCTGGTCCCCCTGGCAGACCTTCCCTGTGTCGACTCTTCGGAAGTCCACACCGTGCCCAACACCTACCTCAAGATGACGACTCCTGGACTCGATAATGGTAAGGCAGTGGTTGCAGTGATTTACCTTTTTTTTTTGTGTGTGTGTGTGTGTGTGTGTGTGTGTGTGTGTGTGTGTGTGTGTGTGTGTGTGTGTGTGTGTGTGTGTGTGTGTTCAGAGCATTAGTCAGCTCGATTGTGATTGGGTAGAGTTTATCGGTGTTTCTTCGTTATATCACTAATGTGTTTGATTTTTAGACTGTGGTGAGGTTTTGTTTACTTGTGTTTATTAGGTTCTGGGTAGGTTTTTTTCGTCTTTATCAACAGTCTGTCTTATTTTAGAGTGTATAGGGTGGATGTTTGTGTCTTTCTATAAGCTTGTGAGTCATGAATTTCATAAATCAATAAAAAAAAATATTATTATTAGAGTGGGAAACAAATTATTCAAGGATTTGGGCATTCCAGAAAATTATGTAGATCAGATGCCAATTCGGTATCGATATGTATTCTTCACTATCTACAATTTACCGTTTCACTTCTCCCAACAGAATACAAATCGCTAACAGCCCTTCACTATAGAACCTGGGATAAGAATGCTACCTCCTTCTTGAAGAAAGTCTCAAAACGCCTTGCCGACTCGAAGACCAAGGGATCAGCCACTCTCAGACCCGAGGAAGAGAAGGGAAGACCTAGAAGTCCAAATCTCATCGAAAGACTGAAAATTTAGAAGTGACACTCGCGAAGAAGTGATGCACAGTTAACACGCGAAAGATACAGGAATGACAATGTTTGTTTTACGTGAATTAACGGTGTTGGAATGATCCCTCCTGCATGTATTGCTC
>NW_020870888.1:1322254-1324754 GCF_003789085.1 Penaeus vannamei | reverse complement strand
ACAAGAGGTCAGCGAAGTAGTTTCGAACTCACTTACGGCTTTTAGATATGTAGTAATTCCAATTACCTGGGTCAGTTGAATAAATAAAAGTAAATTTGATTAGATAACGGTATTTCATATTACTGCACCCATTTCATTGTATTTTTAAATTTTGTATAATAATTTAGCATAATTGACAGTTTCTTTAACTGAATAAAAATCCTGGAGGCAAATATGATGTGCAAAGTGAAGGAACAGACGGAACATATATCCTGTATTTTTTCTCGTTTTACGGAACATTGAGGTATTTAAAAAATCGTTATAATTTATTGAATTCGCAGAAAACCTGCTTTGGCCGCTTTATTCACTATATCTCTTAGCGGAAGTTAGTGGTCATGGGTGATATAAAGATACATTGTGGTCTTGAAACCATTGTCGTGAAATACTTTAGTTTCCCTTGCATATAGTTTAATATTTTTAAATGCGATATAGAAAATGTTACCATGGGACACTACTTCCTTTTCATAGTATAAAGCATTGACGCATAAATTTTATATCAAATTACATATATACGTCTCTGTGCAACTATTTATTAACATTACTGAGGTTACCGAAAGCGACGCACTGATAGAAGTATAATGATTAGATTCATAAACAACATATGTATAGCTACTGCGATCTCATATTTAACGCGAAATGCCGAAAATATCCATTGAATATCAAGGTCACATCATCTTCAAAGAGCCAGTTCTTTATGTCCGGTTTGTAGAAGTTGGAACGAAATACATTATAACGTTTGTTCACCCGGCATGAGTATAATGTGTTGCATTAGATATACATTCTAATGCATGTGTGCCATGTGTGAGTAGAACGTGTGTACAGTTTCATCATTTATGTGTATGGTGTTTGTGATGTGTGTAATATATACGAACATATATATAATATATATATATATATATATATATATATATATATATATATATATATATTATATATATATATATAGGCAGTACATACATACATTAATATCTAAAGAAAGCAAGGGAGGGAGGGAGAGATAGACAGAGAAAGAGAGAGACAGATAGAGCTAGATAGAGAGAGAGATAAAGAGAACGAGAAAGAGAGAGAGAGAGATAAAGAGTGAGAAAGAGAGGAGAGGGGGGGAGAGAGAAGAGAAAGAAAAAGAGAGAGAAGCAGACTGATTTACTATAGCTTTCTTCGGTACAGACAGACCTTGTTCCCCCAAGCCCCCCCCCCCCCCAAGTCCCCATAACCTGCTGCAGCCTTGACCTCATCCGAGCAACATTTTCGGCTCTCGGGGAACTCAGTGTTCAGGCAGAGTCATTCCCATGCATTAGTTTTCATCTGTCCATCTATCTATCCATTTGCCTTTCTATCTGTCTATCTGCCTATCTATTCATCATCGAGCTTTCCCTCCTCGTCTGCATATGTTCAGAATTTCTACATTCATCGATTATGTAAATTTGTCTTTTTTGTCTTTCAAATGTTTTTTTTTTTTACAAGAAATATTCTGTAGATTTATCACACACACACACACACACACACACACACACCACACACACACACACACACACACACACATATATATATATATATATATTATATATTATTATATATATATATATATATATATATATATATATTACACACATGTGTATGTGTGTGTGTGTGTGTGTGTGTGTGTGTTTGTGTACGTGTGTGCGTGTGTTTGTGTACGTGCGAGTGTGTGTGTGTCCTTGCATGTGTGTGCTTGCGTGTGCGTGTGTGTGTGAGCGTGTGTGTCTCTTTTTGCATGTATATGTATGCATGAAAGGAACTACATTGAAAGACTAATATTTGTAAAAGGAGATTCCGCTCCGCATTACACCAACGCCATCAGGATCTGTGATGGATGCACTACAGCGGAAAACCAGGAGGACTCCAAAGCATAACACATAACTGAAGTATTTCTCTAACAAACTCCGGGAAATTTTGAGACTCGCCTTAGTAAATTTACGTCCATCTACGTACGTACTAAGGAGCTTGTGTGGAATTCATGTTGAACAGATTGCAACAGGAACGACGAAGGGAAGGGCAAGAAAACACACGAATATGCATATTCGTGTGTCTTCTTGCCCTTCCCTTCGTTGTTCCTGTTGCAAACTAAGGAGCTTGTTCTAAAGGATAGACTCGTGGATAGAGATTCAAATACCCATTTCCCGCTTTATACATCTTGAAGTATTTGGGAAAAGCCTTTTATGTAGAATTGCTTCTCCAATGTGAATATGTTAGCTCTTTGGCGTTAAGTGGTCACTTCGAAAGCCCCATTTGTCCTCATATATATGTATATCTGTCATGATTTTAGTCATATTCAGTGTTCGTGAAAGACTAAAAGACAGTTTTATTAGTGTTTGCAATAGTAAAAGGAGAGAAATAATGGTTATTTGGCAGACGGCTGATTTTTTTTTTTTATTAATGACTTGATAGCTCAGATCAGTTGGTTAAAAGCTAAGGAGAAAGA
>NW_020870888.1:1304754-1312254 GCF_003789085.1 Penaeus vannamei | reverse complement strand
TAACCTCTGTAATTATCACCTATAACAGTTATGATTATTACTGTAATTATGTCAAAATCATCCTGGCTGGGATCAATATTTCTGTTCATGTTAGTAATGATATCTATTATCATTATCATCAATATCGTTGTTATCATTATCACAGTCTTTTCAAGGATTATCATCATTATCATTTTCATCATTATTATTATAGTCATTATTATCATTTTCATCATTATTATTATAGTCATTATTATCATTATCATCATTATGGTTATTGTTAGTATTACTATCATCATTATCTTTATCATTATCAAATGTAATCATCATTATTATTATATGTAATCATCATATATGTCATCATTATTATTATATATGTCATCATTATCATCATCATTATCATAACTATTATCTTTACCATTATCATTGTCTTCATCTTTAACATTACCATTATCATTACCATCAACATCATTATCATTATTATCAGAATCAGTAGCATCATCATCAATATTATTATCATTATTGCTATTAAAATTATCATTAATCAGTCACTATCATTATCATTATCATGTAAAGATTAACACGCCCTTGGTATTTTTATATCCATTAATATGCCCTAAGTACATAACATAGTGCGCATGTGTAGGAATATTCTTGATAACGTTAATGATGATAAAGTTGGTGATATGTTAATAATGATAATGATAATGATGCTAATAGGTTAATAATGATAACGATAATAATGATGTTAATATGGCAATAATGATAATGTTAATAATAATGTTAATATGTGAATATTAATATGTTCAAAATGATAATGTTGATAATAATGCCTACATGTTCATAATGACAATGTTGATAATAATGTCTACATGTTCATAATGATAATGTTGATAATAATGTCTACATGTTCATAATGATAATGTTAATAATGACGATTATATTTTGATAATGATAATGTTAATTGTTAATAATGATAGTAAAAGTCTGGCGAAGTAGCTTTTAGATTATCAAGGAAAATGGAAAATAGTAGTTCGTTGTATTATCAAGATTAAAAACAAATCTACAAAAACAATTTTGTCACGTGATCAAGGTCCCTCTCAGCTGATTTCCCATATTAGGAAATCTGTGACCCCCTTGTACCTGAAACACCCTATGAGAAGGGAAGCTTTGTATCTTTTAAAATTAAAAGATGAAAAGATTTAGTTTGAATTCCGTTTGTTACAACGGATATTCTTTGTGACATGTTTGTTTTGTTTTGCTTCTAAATCTCCCCCTGTGTGCAAGGAATGGCCGGGGTTACCATTCACTAGCAGCGCGCAGGATCGAACGCAGGTCAGCAAGATTGCAAGCTCAGCACGTTCACCACTGCACCATACAGTACGTTGATTGAAGGTTGGTTGAGCTCCTCTCGCGTGCTATGTACAGGTTCTTGATTGTGGTAAGGTTCTAAGGGGTTCTGCAGGCGAAGGACACTGCTAATCACAAGGGCACACGAATGTAAGCAGTCATTACACTACAAACGACATAATGATATAAGTAAAAATTATATAGTAATGAGATTGTACTTTGTGACTTCTTATAGTTTACTTCAGGCGAGGATCCAAAGCGGTAGGCCTACTTTTGGGACATTTTTTTTTAGCCAAAACTTGTGAAGGAAACAGCTATGCCCCGCGCACCAATCACCAACTGCTCGACTAGACTTTTTTATTATTATTCCAGTAGCCCAGTAGCCTTTGACTTCCGATACGTGTATGTATGTGATGAGTACTTCTGTGGTTTCCAAACCTCCTGCAAAACACTTTACGACTCTTGCTATTGTGATTGTGCTTTGGCCTCCATCTATGCGCCCCCCCACCTTCCTCTTGGATTCGCCCCTGCACTTTAAAGAGTATGTTGTGTGCTATTATATTCTGCAAAAGAGACTACCATCTGTGAAAACCATTGTCCTCTTCGACATGTTCTGACTACTTCACACATCGACATCAAAACACAATCAAAATAAAACTCTATTGTTGTGTTAATAAAAATTCTATTCCTCCCGAATAAAGCTTCAAATGTAGGTAAAATATATTTATATATTCGCCACATTTAAGAATTAGGAATCATGTTTATTTATATTTTCGATCGGTTACAGCAATATCAGTCGCGGCAGATATTGCGGGATTTTGGTTGTTTAGTTTATTTATTTATTGTTTATTCTATTTGTTTATTTGGTTATTTAATTTATTCATTTTGCTAGTTATAACTTTTTCCATGTTCGTGGCATTGTGCCTTACCTAAACATCATGTAGAAAAGGTTTAACAGGAAGCATCAGCAGCTCTATTAAATTCTCGTTCTGACCGCTATGACAAAGACGATTATTCAATACTTTAGGAAATGGATAATTCCACTGCAAATTAAATTCTTGCCATGAGGTGATTAAGAGCTTCTTGGATATGATATCCGCGGCTGATTTGCATGCTTTCCACCCCGTCTTTCTCGACCTGCTCAATGCAATGCAACAATAGACAATGGAAGAAAAGTCAGTATTGGATAATGCTCAGTATGAATTTAAAAACGTGTGTGTGAGCCATTATGCTGTTCCTCGCAAGTTACTGTGTCTCCGTAATACTGATGGTGTGCACTTGATTCTTCCAGGAACAGAAATGAGTTCAGGTAGTTGTCCCCAAAATCTTTTAATTTGTCTCAAAATCACCTCTGGAGGTAGGTAGATGGAGGCTACAATGTATGCAGTTATCAAGTGTCCCCTCACTGCATTCACTTGTACTTTTGTCTGCAAATGATATGCATTTTTTGAGAAAGTCTTTGGCCATGCTTTAAGCTGACACTGTGTCCTGGTTCATCTTACTAGTGTGACTGCTTGTGGCTTCCACAATATTTTCTTCAGGAGGCTTGATGTGCCTTGGTATACGGGTTAAGCCCTTGTTGCAGGGACAGTTCATTAGCGGAGATAGAACCCATTTCAAAATCAATAAATTCTCTATTTTCCTTCTCGAGACAAAAGCAGAAAGACGTGAACATCCATCGTCTTTTGTTATCGTTGTCATGTCGCCTTTATCACGTTCATTTTTATTATTTTTTCTGTTTTTGTTATCGGCATAATCATCATCGTCGCCATGAGACTTTTCCCCCTTGTTACTTAGTGATAATAAACATTATCACCATCATGATCGTCACAGTTATCACCGCCTTTTTAAAAACCTTATTTTTTCCCTGTGAGAAGTTTTTTGTTTTGTTTTTGACTTACGGAGCCAATATATCGTGAGTTATTTTACTTATATCATCTTAACCGATAACTTTCATGGTAAAAGATCTCATAAAGGTGGACATCATTAAAGCATTTATATTTACGATTTTCCTGATTGACTTCATCTGCCTGTGGGAATTTCGGCGTTCAACTTCAATTTATTCAGCTTATCCAACGGCCTAATTGGTTTGCAAATGCGTACCATTACCTACATGCAAACAGAGTTGATTAATCTTTCAACTGATCGAGATGTTGCTTGTAATTATACTCTCTTATTTTTTTCACAAACCGTCTTCTTTCGAAATAAAATTCTGAGTCATTTTTTCCTTCTTTTTTTCTTTTCTTTTCGGCAAAATGATTTTTTTCCCAAAATTTTCTCGATTTATTCTTTCCTAAAGTTACTATGAAAAGTAGTAATAAATCTTGGTGTGGCTCATTTAATAGTATTTAATATCTCATCAACCACCTTTTCGAATGAATATTGTGCTCACCTTGATAATATTAGTTGCGAAAAAGTCATTCCGTAATGCATATTATATATTTCATTTTGATACCAAGTTTCTTTAATCCATATACCTATTTTTCTACCTCATTCCACAGTACAGATTGTTAGGCGAATCCAGAAATGAAAACCTGTAGTTGCATTTCTCTCTCTCTCTCTCTCTCTCTCTCTCTCTCTCTTCTCTTCTCTCTCTCTCTCTCTCTCTCTCTCTCTCTCTCTCTTATCCAGTTATCTCATCACTCGAAGTTACAGACGATGTTTATGCAACATCCGATCTAAAATTTATTGGCAATTTCTTCCTGATCCCCTTTCACCCAGCCGTTAGTTACTAAAGAACGCTTAATTGTGCATGTATACGCACACCGGTTTCTATATCGCAAAATATACACGAAACCTATTAGGGGGATCTAAATATTCAGCACTGACTCATTCATAAGAGAATTGCCAGCTTTTCTGCAAACTATGTAATGAGAAACAGCTGCGGATCACCCATTATAGATCCACACGAGTTAAGAGCGAAGACATGTGTTATTTTTCATGAATACACGACTTGCAATTTAGCCCGAGGACGCTCCAATAAATGTCCACGTCGACTGGAATGTGGACTTAGAGACAAGGGCCGCAGCTCTCACCTCACTCCCCGTCGGGCCGAATCCACGCGCACTTCTGCTCGAACTCGCACCAAGGGAACACTCCCGCTTGGCTGCTCCTGCGACGAGGCGGATCTCGAAAGCTCACTTCGGAGGCGTTGATACTGTTCTCCCAGGATGAGGTAACGGGCTTTTGCGGAGTTACTGCTCGCTCTGGGCTGGAGTTGTTCAGTGGTGGAAGTAGGCTGGAAAACTATGAATTTCGAAAGATATTCAGATTCACAGAAGGCCTGGAAGAGGTTTATATATTTTGAGAGAGATACATAGATAGATATATAAACGTGTATCTCTCTCTATATATAATGTATGTATATGTATATATGTGTGTGTATATATATATATATATATATATATATATATATATATATATATATATATATATATATATATATATATATATATATATATATATATAATACATATATTAATACATATATTTATTATATATATATATATACACAAACACACATGTACATATACATGCACACGCACAGACATACACACACATGTACATATGCACATGCATATATACATGTGCACACATATGTACATACATTTACACACATGAACACGTGCGCGTGTTTGGTGAGAAGAGGAAGGTGTGACCTTCAAAGTCATGCATCTAGATAAATCCCTTTACAATTTCTGCGTTTTTCTATGTACATATTTTCAGATAATAATAAATATCCATACATATATTTTGGCGGTAAACTTTCACAATCATTATGCGAGTTTTATACCACGGCAACGGAACTGAGGCATATACACTACCGTTTGTATGGATGACAGGAGCTATTTACAAAAGCTTTTCGTGTAAACAGTCTTTTAGATTATGATTAAACAGAAAGGTGTTTCAACAGGTTCCAGTAATGTTTGCTTAGGATAGTTTATCAAAGTGTTCAAAGTTTCGGAGATGCTACAACAAAGTCCAATATTTAGAACAATTGTTAGTTACTATGAACACTTTGATGTTTGGACCACAGATCGTTCAAACACGTCTGCTCGATGTTTTGAAAACGCGCTATATGCCACACGGGAAAGGCTAGATCAGTAGCAACTCGAGGTGTCACGGAGTGTTTTGATGCTTGTTCACTGAAAGTATAATCATTAAAATCATAATTTTTCATCCTTTTTGAAATCCGAAGCGACCAAAGTGATCGACCATATTCACCAAGTACCCGTAACTTTTGCAACGTCATCAAAATAAACCCCATGTGCTTTTTTTTTCCAAAAATAGAATCAGACGCCATGACACCACCTCGAGTTGCTAGTAATCTAGCCTTTCTCTAGTAGCGATTTAGATTCTAGTAAAATAAAACACAGTATGGACTTAAGTTTCAAAGTCATTGTTTAAGAAACTATATGCTTTGATTAGAGTCCACTAGCTCCGCAGTCCCGAAAATAAGCTTTGAACATTCTCCATATAATTCATGAACGCTTCTTCACTTGTTGCTTGACGATGTGGCAGCTTTAAATGTTGAACTCTAAAACATCATAGAACTCATGTGGGTGGAACTTCCTATTGCGAAACTGTTCCCTATGCTAATTTCCGAATGATAATTCCTGTTGGAGTGAATATTGCGTTTTTTCTTGCTTGCTTGCCTTGACTTGGCTAATTAACCTACACTGATGGGGGAAAAGGTTTTATATTATTTTTGTTGAAGTTTAAATTCTGAAGGTGGATGTACATCTCTGTTCTTTTGAATAATGGTTCACTTGCTCTTCTACTTTATTATTTTTATTATATTTTATTTGTTTATTTATTATTTCTACTTTTACATGCTTGTCCTTTCGGGCATAATGTATTTTTTTACTGGGTGATATATATATATATATATATATATATATATATATATATATATATATATATATATATATATATATATATATAGTCTAGTTACACGCTTGATACTTTATTGCTTTGTTTCTAGTAATTTCTGTCGTTCATATGTTGACCTTAATTTTCTGCACTTTTGATAGGATTTACAAATAAAAAATACATAAAACCTTATTCGCAATTCCCACGAGTTTAAAACTTTTGTAGGATTCTCGGTCTCTGAGTAGAAAGCTTCGTTGCATGCAAAATTCCTTCCAATTTACGCAAAATATGAATTTTGCAGAAACAGTTAGTGCGTCTATTGGCTGTCTTGTCAGTTCCAGTTTTGTTTTATTTATGAACATTTAACTGCCACGTCGATACTATGGGAAATATTTATACATTTACAATAATACTTTCTTCAATCTTTTCTTTCAGACTGCCTCTATCCTTCCTCTACTGTCTCTGTGACCTTCATCAAGACGTATACATCAAGACTTGGATGTCTAGCATATATGTTGATTAATACTATTTTACTACTTGTTTGTCCCTGTTTGTGGTATGGCTAGAAAAGATTACGAAGTTGTTTAAAATGCCAAAAGAAAAAGGTCTTTTTCTACAGCGTCTGGATCGTCACGCATGCTTTGGAAACCATTAATTTACAGGATAGATATATGTCTATTGTTGTTAAGGCCCTATCACACTTGCTCTCTTCCCGTCAATTTCTTTCTCCGCAAGGATCGTCTACAAACGGAACGCCTCCCAGACCAAGACGGTTACGACCGTTTCCGTCTGACTAATTTCTGTGTTGATCTTGTGCTATTAATATATTATATATGATGAGTGACTGTAAACACAAGCTAATATTTTAGAACATTCGTATATACAATAAACATCATCATATTTCTTTAAAATACGAGTAATATGCATGAGAATGTTCGTGTGAATCCCGGGACCTCACTCCGATAGCGCCATGTTTGTTTACATGATTTTCATAAGGAGTTCATTCGGAAACGCAAAAAAATGACGGAAAAAAGTGCTAGTGTGATAGGGCCTTTACAGATATCTAGACCTATATAGAACACGGTTATTTCTTAAACCCTTCTCTTCGCATGGCTATGATCCTTTGCATATAAACTGAAAACTTTATATCAGTACAACGACATAACGAATCATGATTTGGATACGAAACGGCCTAACATCAGGGTATTTTACAGTAGTTATGTAAAAGTCATAAAACTGTTAAATTTCACAGGGTTCAGTTGCTGTTGTGCGTCCTAGGTGCTGTAGGAGCCTTGGGGT
>NW_020870888.1:1270450-1274949 GCF_003789085.1 Penaeus vannamei | reverse complement strand
TGTGTGTGTGTGTGTGTGTTTTGTGTGTGTGTGTATGTGTGTTATGATGTTGTGTGTGTGTGTGTGTTGTGTGTGTGTGTGTGTGTGTGTGTGTATGTGTGATGTTATATGTGTGTGTGTGCGTGGTGTGTGGTGCGTGTGTGTTGTAGGTGTGTGGGTATATATATATTAATATTTAACATAATTTAGATATATATACTATTATTTCAATATAATTCCTTTATCTATTTAAATGACTATCTATTTCCTATCTAATATCTATCTATTATATCTATGATGTGTGTAATTGTGGGCGTGTCTGTCTGTGATGTAGTGTGGTTGTGGCCGTGTGTAGACTGTGTAACGTGTGTGCGTGTGTGCCATTGCGCTTTGTTGTGCTTGGTGTGTGTGTGCATGTCAACATCTTGCATATGTTACATTACGATCAGCTGATTGGAAACATTCGACCAATTCAATTAGCATATCCTCAGAGAGAGTATGCGTGAAGAAGAGACTCAGTCAAGGATTGAGGGTTTACCAAACCCTAACATATAATAAAATCTGAGCCGTCAAAGCATTTTCTAGTATACGTTATAATTATGCTTGACTACATTATATGCGCCGGGTGTAGTAGTAATATAGCATACGACGATATAACATACAGATAAGGAAATTTTCAATAGAACAAGATGCTCATAAATTATCTTTAGTTTGAAATATGAGTTGATCTTCTTATATATTATTATTATTATAGGATATTTTATAATATTTCTATTATTGATATTCATATATCTAAATTTTATCTATATTTTTAATATTCTTTATATTATTTTTATTAAAGAATATCTATTGTTTTAATTTAATTATGATTATTTTTTATTATTTTTATTATTATTGACTTACACTTATAGTGGTGCGCACGCTTCATTCTGAACACTTTGGTAATACAAGTCAATTATATATATATATGGAAAACTAATCCCGTTTTGTCTTACGCTTTTTTATTTTCAATGTTGATTTTCAAAGATGATTTTTTTTTTTACGGAGATTCATGTAAACAAAATTGCAGAGTCAAACATTTTTGGTTCTTCTATTGACGTTATTCAAATTGTATGGCCTCTTGTCGCCACCTGCTCAGTTGTATATTTCTTCTTGCTGATCACAATGATAGTATCAAATATCATATCTTTAAAGGTATGTTATTTTTCTAGTTCTTACATAATGCTAGACGAAATATTCTTACGATTTCTCTTATGCATTTGCTGACACGACTAATAACCAGTGCAGGGGCCTAAAAAGTAATATTTCATCTTTCCTTGTATATAATTTTCTTACTTGCCTCATAATTCAACTGATGGACTGTATTTAAGAGGAACGGAAATGTTTTTTTTTTTTTTTTTTTTTTTTTTGTATGACGCAGATTAAGCTCTAAGCATATCAATGACAAAGATTCATCCTCAAAATAGTATTTTATTTCTATTATTTAGAAATTATAGAAACTTTGTATTTAGGAAAGTCATTGTATCTGTTTAGCTCTAAGCATGTAAATGACAAAGATTCATCCATAAAATAGTATTATATTTCTACTATTTATAAATTATAGAAACTTTATATTAAGGAGAGTGTCATTATATCTGTTTAAAAAAGAAGTAAAAGTGGTCTATATATAATATATATAATGGTATGAGATGTTGCACCCTAATAAGGTCAAGAAGGTATTCGTCTCGATGAGATCGTGTGTGGTGATGTGGCGGTGTCGTGTGTGTGGTGTGTGTGTGGTGTGGTGTGTGTGGTTGTGTGTGGTGTGTGTTGTGTATGTGTATGTATCTATATAGTATATATATGTGGTAGGTGAATGCAGTTAATAGTAGATTGTAGAGGTATATATTCATGGATAAGAGTATATCATATAATCGTATAAAAATAGATCATTATATATTGCATATATTATTTTACTAATATATATGACCAGTAGAACGTTTAGATCAAAAGAAATATTTGATAAATATCCGTAATTTTGAAAAGTTTATTATGAGATTATATAGAAGTAAATTTGGATCCTATTCACTCGGCTCTGTGTGTGTAGTGTTGGAGTGTGTATTAGTAGCGTCTTAGATCAATGAATTTGCCTATATCCACTATACTATAAGTAACTGATTATTATGAATCAAGTACAATATTAATATATAGTATCCTATGCCATACTGCTATCAATAGATCACTGGTTTATTATAGATCAAGTTTACATATATATATCTATACTCAGTATATACCATCAAGATATGCTATAAGTAACATATTGCCATCCTAGGCCATAAATAAGTTCAGTTTGGAGTAGTCTAGATAAGAAATATATATGCCTTATATCTTCGTAATATAGCGTTTAGATCATAAGATATTAGCTAATACCGCATAAGCGTTTAGTATTAATATATGTAGTTTTATAGTATAATCTACGTCATATAATATACCTACAGTAAACGTCTATTATAGATCAACGATATTTTTCATCCGCCTCATTCATTACGTATATATGTATGTGGTACTTATATAAGTATATAATTGTACCTATATATAATTATACCGCGTACTAGAATCGATTTATTAATAGATATCATGAAATTTTTATAGCCTGTATGATATATCCGGTATGCATACATTTATAGATCAATAGATAATTGTTAGCATAACCGTAGCATAAGCGTTTAGATTACAGGGATAATTTGTCTATATCTATGTATATACTCTGTACAATATAACATAGAATAACTGTTTTTATAGATATCTATATAGGAATTGGCCATTCCTAGCCTAAGAAATACGTTATTGAATAATAAATATTGTATCACGTATTTATATCACGCTGTCATAGAAGTATCTATAGTAATCAATGGTAGTATAGGTGTAGTCCTATATCCCGCCATGATAGAAACGTTTATGATGCAGAATTTTGGCTATTCCGCGATAATACTATAGAACGTTATTAGTCTAAGAATTATGGCTATTCGCGCTAAGATACTAGTTTAGATACTAATAAGAATATTGCCATCCGCTATAAACGCTTAAAGTAATTTAGCCATCCGCCATAGGTATATATAGCG
The DNA here is from genome assembly GCF_003789085.1 of Penaeus vannamei. NCBI lineage: Eukaryota > Metazoa > Arthropoda > Malacostraca > Decapoda > Penaeidae > Penaeus > Penaeus vannamei. Next base: position 1,271,869 of record NW_020870888.1, on the reverse strand, counting down.
TTTTAGATCAGATTTGTAGTACTGATATCTCAGCCATATATAGCGTTTAGTAATCTAAGATTGACATCCGCATCATTAATGCGTATTAAGTCAAGAATATTTAGCCATCTACTGTACTACATAATGTAAAACGTTTTAGATCAAGAATTTATGTCTATATAATAGTATGCTAGTACTTAACATCACCTAGATAATTGCCATTACTATCGCATATAAGTAATACTAGTTTATAGATATATGAATTGCCATCTATATAATATATATACGTACTATATATCATACTATTGATTATAATATGATAATGGTACGTATATTCTATAATACGCCATTAAGCTGATTATTTAGAAATCCAAGATAATTGCCATCATATATTACTAGCTACTAAGAAACGTTTTAAGTACCATATATGTATAATCATCACCTCAGTAATACATATAGTTATCCGCATATAAGAAATACAGTATTTAAGTATATTAAAGAATTTAGCATGCCGCCGAAACGTTTTGTGTGTGGTGTGTGGTGGTAATTAGTGGGTAGATGTGTGTGGCTGTAGATAGATGAGAGTGTGTGTGTGTGTCGGTCTGTGATGTATTGGTCGTTTGAGTAGATGTTAGAAGTAGGATGACATAGTGATTGTTGTGTCTGTCGGATGCTACACTGTGTGTAAGTGTAGATGTGGTTGTTTTAGGATTGCTGTAAGAAATTGGGGCTGTCAGTGGTGCTCGCTATTGATAACCAATTTAGTCATGCATAGAAAAGATTGTTCTCTCAGCTCAGCTCAAGGATTTATTTAGATAAGAAGAATTGCCAGTCCACTATCTTATGGCTAATAACGCTACCAGATAAGCCCGTTTAGATCAAGAATTGCCATCCGCCATAAACGTTTAGATCGAGAATTTCCATTTGTCATTAACGTTTCCGCACGGATGGTAGAGATTGCTCGTCCCAGACACTTGGCTGGCTGTGGTTTCTGGCGGCTCAGCAGATAGCAATAATATATATTACCGGATTTTATTAACATTAGATGAAGATATATGCGAGCAAATATACCTCAGTTTCTTTTTCTGTGTTTCTACGTGCAGGGTAACGTGTGCGTGTGTGTGTGTGTGTGTGTGTGTGTGTGTGCACTGGTATACATGGATAGAAGTACATATATTCTTTTGCAACCCTGCGTATAAAGTTTTTGGGTCTTGCTATAGTTACCACTGATACCGTGACGATAACGAAGGGAAAAAATATTCATCGATATGATACAATCCGGCAAAAAAAAATCCTACGACTTCATGGAAATGAAAGGATTGGAGGATTTCAACATTCACGAACGGATTGCCTCATGCATACGATGTTTTAGACTTCATTTCTGACGGAAATTCGTCTTATCAACAAGCACCTGAAGCACCTGACACCGAATTATTACAC
>NW_020870888.1:1255450-1257950 GCF_003789085.1 Penaeus vannamei | reverse complement strand
CATATATGTCAGAAGGAACAAGAGGGTAAGGGTGGAGTCGCCATGTACATCCACCAAATCCTCCCTGTCACTGTATTCGTCATTGATTCTACTTTGGAATACGTCGCATGCAAAGTAAAAATCAATAACATGTATCTGACTACATGTTCATTTTACTGTTCCCCCGACCATATGCTAATTTATGAAGACCTCTTTGCTCTTCAGAATAGTCTGCCACCAAGTAAATTAATTTTGGTGATTTCTTCTTACTCTATGGGGTTCCCTGTGGATGAATGGCAGAGGTGAGCAAGTAATTAGATAAATAAATGATTCTGATCTGATCCATCTGAATGGTGCCAGTCCAATGCAGGTGGACGGCAATACCTGTAATTTGAGCTTCCTTGACCTATCTCTGGTCTCTTCAACAGTAGCAGCCAAGTGTCTGTGGCACACCATTGACAACTCGTTGGGAAGCGATCATTTTCCCCATTTCTAGTGAATAATCATATGACACAGCAGGAACGCCTCAACACCTATATTTAGCCTAAAAAGAGCAGACTTGGTCGCCTGTACAAGGAGCGTCAAGCTCGAACGTGTCAGAGAAACCATTGATGATAAAGTAAACAATGTTCAAAATTGTATTTCAGAAGCAGCAATGTTATCTCTTCGTAAGACTTATAGACAGACAGATAGCGTTAAGAATAAAGTTCCATTGTGGACACCAGATTGCCGCAGGACGCTGTGTGAAGGCAATAGGGTCTACAGACTTGTCAAAAACAGCATCAATAATGAGAACTTTCGCAACTACAAACTAGCAAGAGCTAGGGCTCTAAGAACGATTAGACAAACAAAAAGACTCCTAGCAGAGCCTTGTCTCTACAATCAATAGCAACACCGCAATATCACAGGTTTGGTCTACTGTTAATAAAATTAATACGAAAAAGGCATTCTGCATAATTAAAAACATCATCCATGTGGAAACAACCTTGAAACACCACTCACCAGCAGTTTTTCATATATTTGCAGCTCAGATAAATGCATCCTGCATTCCTGTCACAAGGAAGCGGTTGAACTACAACAAATACCCTTTGCACCGTTGACTTTGATTACAAGATCTTACAATAGATAAGCTACGAGTCCTAGAAGTCTGTGGAGAAACGTTCCCAGGCCCCGATGGGATTCGATATGAGATGATAAAGCATCTTAATCATGACGCCATGTTAAGTATCAGCCATCTCAACGGAATTGCATTACATCATTCCCATATTAAAAGGAGGGGGAAATTCCAGATCAGCCATCTCCAACCGACCAATTGCGTTGATAAGTTGCTTATGCATGGTTATGGAAGGAATTGTTAATAGGAGGATATTGCTCCTTTTTTAATTCCAGTAATTTAATAGTCGACGAGCAGTGCGGCTTCCGAAGGGACATCAATCTCTCGATCATCTAGTAAAACTAGAGTCACATTCAAGAGGCAATTGCCAAAAGACATTTTTATATTTCAGTATTTTAAAAAGCCTACGGCATGACATGGCGATATGGCTTACTTAGAAAATTTTCTGCTATTGTATTACATGGAGACTTGTTTTATTAAAAAATTTAATTTCTGACAGAACCTTCTCTTTCAATTTATTTGCTGACAATGTCACTTTTTCGGACTCTTTGTCCAAGCAAACGGGGTCCCACAAGGAAGCTTGTTGTCACCAGCATTATTTCAGTTTATGATTAACGACATCTTAGCGGCTCCCTCTCGGAATCGTAAATACTCACTATACTCTGCTGATTTTGTATTACGGAATTTTAGCAATATTGCAGAATTCATAGCATAGCGCATCCAAATGGAACTGCATATGATTCAGAACTGGGACCTCCAGTGGGGTTTTAAGTTTTCAACAGGAAAGAGTATTGGGGTTTATTTTTTCACATAGGAGGATGTCGAACAAGCTAACTCTAGACAACCACCCAATACCTCTTCAAAATTCAGCTAAATTTCTTGGTCTCCTCTTTGCTCGTTGATTAAACTGGAAATTGATTAAACATTAGTCAATTAGAGAATAGATGTCCAAAAGCATTTAATCTACTAAAGCGCATATATGGTAATAAATGGGAGTTGATAGAAAATATTTGCTAATGATATATAAAACCCTGATTAGCTCTGAAGTATATTACGATTCAGTTGTGTATGGTTCGGCATCAAACTCAAATTTGAAACGTTTGGAAGTTCAGAATGCTCGTTTGCGTGTGTGTCTTGGGGCCCTGAAGTGACTCGAATCGAGCGTCTTGAGGTGGAGTCCGGAGTAGCTCCCTCTGACTCAGACGCGGCAGCCTGCACCGACCTCTGCCGCGAAGGTGGATCGAGACCCGAGGCATCCGAATGGCAATCGAGGCGTTAGGCAATTGCCACGAGACTCCAGGACCTCGTCGAGGAAGTTGGCATAGATCTTTCTACCATCGATACCCTGGTTCAGTCACATATAGGACCATGGGAAACTCCCAACTTTACCATTGTGGAAGTTTGGCT
>NW_020870888.1:1237950-1245450 GCF_003789085.1 Penaeus vannamei | reverse complement strand
AAGCACAACTACTACAAGTACAATCTACAAGCACACTACTACAAACGTCTACGAGTACTCAACTACAAGTACGTCTACGAGTACTACAAGTACAGTACGTTAGCACAACTACTACAAGTACGTCTACAAGCACAACTACTACAAGTACGTCTACAAGCACAACTACTACAAGTACATCCACAAGCACTACAAGTACATCTACAAGCACAACTACTACAAGCACAGTACTACACAAGTACGTCTACAAGTACATCTACAAGCACAACTACTACAAGCACAACTACTACAAGTACAACAAGCACAACTACTACAAGTACATCTACAAGCACAACTAGTACTACAAGACAATCTACAAGCACACAACTACTACAAGTATCTACAAGCACAACTACTACAAGTACATCACAAGCACAACTACTACAAGTACATACAAGCACAACTACAAGCACAAGACTACAAGTACAAGCACAACTACTACAAGTACATCTACAAGCACAACTACAAGTACGTCTACAAGCACAACTACAAGTACGTCTACAAGCACAACTACTACAAGTACATCCACAAGCACATCCACAACCACTTCAAGCACATCTACAAGCACTACTACAAGTACGTCTACAAGCAACACTACTTACTACTACAAGCACATCTACTACAAGCACATCCACAAGCACTACTACAAGTACATCCACAAGCACATCTACTACAAGCACAACAAGCACAAGCACTACTACAGTACATCCACAAGCACACTACACAAGCACAGCACAACACTTCAAGTACATCACAAGCACTACTACAAACTACTACAAGCACATCCACAAGCACAACTACTACAAGTACATCCACAACCACTTCAAGCACAACTACTACAAGCACATCCACAAGCACAACTACTACAAGTACATCCACAACCACTTCAAGCAACACTACAAGCACATCCACAAGCACATCTACTACAAGCACACCAAGCACAACTACTACAAGCACCATCCACAAGCATCACAACACATACAAGCACATCCACAAGCACAACACTACCACATACAAGCACAACCACTCAAGACCACAACTACTACAAGCACATCCACAAGCACATCTACTACAAGCACATCCACAAGCACAACTACTACAAGTACATCCACAACCACTTCAAGCACAACTACTACAAGTAGCACACGACACAACCACTTCAGAAGCACATCCACTACATCTACTACAAGCACATCCACAAGCACAACTACTACAAGTACATCCACAACCACTTCAAGCACAACTACTACAAGCACATCTACAAGCACAACTACTACAAGCACATCCACAACCACTTCAAGCACAACTACTACAAGCACATCCACAAGCACATTACTACAAGCACATCCACAAGCACAACTACTACAAGCACATCCACAAGCACATCTACAAGCACTACAACCACGACAACCACATCTACAACCTCATCAACAACGACTACATCCACAACGACCTCGACTCCACAAGTACTTCATCACAACGACCGTCCACAACGACCTCAACACGACTCGACAACCACATCCACGACCACCTCGACTTCTACATCCACAAGTACTTCAACTACAACGACTACATCCACAAGTAGGCATATCCTACAATTATAATCTGAGTGACACCGACTTCTACAAGCACTTGGACAACAACATTTACAACCTTTTCAGTCTCCACATCCATAAAGATTACAACTTTAATAACTACAACAATAAGTCTGTTATTAAATGTGGTTTTAGACACGTTCAAGTATACAGGTAGCCAAATGTGTCTATGGGTCTCTGTAGCTAGATAGATAAATTGATAGATAGATATAGGTATAGACAGCTAGATATTGAGGTATGTTTTTGTGCATGTACGTGTATGTGTGTGTGTGTGTGTGTGTGCAAACCATATTTTTCGGCGTTTTTTTCAGCAATGACCCACAAAATCAGCCAGTGGAAAACCAACTCAGGGTCAAGCTTGAGATCCACAAGCTACTAGTTTAACGAGCCAAGCAAGAATTAATATATCTTATGCAACATAAAAAATCAAGTTGAAAAGAAAACTGTAGGGATGGTAAGTAGGCAAAGAATATTCAGCAGATAATTGTATCATCTACAGGCAGTGATCAGACAAATTATTTGTTAGTCGTAGTAATATGGATTGTACTTATGCTAATGCCAGTCATATCTCCTGTATTATGCATGTGTTTTATATAGCAAGGAAATCATTATCATCATTGGGGAGCTAACGCCGACGGGGGCGCATAGCCACACCCACCCTTCGTTTCCACCTCTGAGGGCCCCTTACGACAAGCCGCCAGGCAGGGACTTGGCCCATCTCGAGCTCCTCACGACAGGTTTGATCGATCTACTTCCTAGGTCGTCCCACTGACCTCCACCCAGGGCTGTCTCGTACAGAGATAACCTGGTGGGCAGGATCATCCTGTGGGAAGCAAGCCAGGTGGTTGTATAGTCTGAGTTGGCGATCACGGATTATGCAAGAAACAGGTCCTGTGCCAGTCTCACAATGCAACCATTGGTTGGACTCATGGTCCCGCCAACAGTACCCGATGATCCAGGCACTAGGGTCTATTACAAAAGACATCAAGATGAGACTCCAAGGTGCAAGATAATGTCCAGGTTTCACTACCGTATAGTAAAACTGGCATTATCAGGGCCTTGAAGACGTGTAGATTGGTCCTTCTGCACAGGTACCAGCATCTCCAAATACCCTTGTTGAGAGAGTTCACAACCCCTGCTGTCAGGCCAGTCCTTCTGCTGACTTCCTAGTCTGACAGCCCAGAGTTATGAACTACACTACCAAGGTATGTAAAGCTCTCTGTGACTCTAATGTTCTCGCTGCAAGCACATAGCAACCATGCAGGTTCTCCGAGCAAGATCTTGGTCCAGACCTCTAGGCCTAAGGGCTTTGCTTCATCACTAAATGCAGCCAAAGATTCAGATAGAATGGCAAAGTCAAGGTCAGTAACCTTGATATTGCTCAGAGTTGCTCCACATTGATTTTGAATAGTAGCTCTACCCAGTATTCAGTCCATGCTAGTGTTGAAAAGTGTTGGTGCAAGGACACAGGAAAGAAGATCAACAGGCCCCACCACACTTTACAGCATTTTATGTACCGGTATACAGGCTTGCAATTAGTCCAATAATCCTTGTTGAAATTCTTCTCGAACTCTGGATCTCCCTGAGTGATTCCCGATGCACTGTATCGAACGCCTTCTTGAGGTCGATGTAGGCTACAAGCACTGCACTCCCGAACTCCTGGCAGTGCTCTACAATGACTCAAATCGCCAGGTTATGGTCTATTGTGGACTTACCAGGAGTGAATCCAGATTGCTCCGGCCTGTGGTGCCTCAGTAGGTGGTCTCTGGTATGTCTCAGTAGGATGTGGGCAAGAACCTTGCCTGGTATACTGAGTAGTGTGATGCCTCGGTGACTGCTGCAGTCCCATTGATCTTTCTCCTTCCAGAGAGCAATGACCACACTCTTCAACAGGTCAGGGGGAATGCTAATGGACTGCCAGATGGCATCCAGAACAGCATGCAACCCCCCTGCCATAGGTTCACCACCAGTCTTTAACAGTTCAGCTGGTATGCCGGAGATACCTGCTGCTTTACCACGCTTCAGCTTGGAGATTACCCCTCCTACCTTCAGTTAGGGAGGTTGGCTCCTTACTGATGGGTGGGTCCGGCAACAGAATCTCGACACTACTCGCATCCAAGTTAATTGTTGGAGGATTAACCTGGTACAACTGCTCAAAATAAACCCAACGCTCGCACACCACAACAGGATCTGAGGCGACCTGGCCGCTCTGCTGAGGGGACTGCAGTCACTTGTGAAGAGGGCTTGGTGTTTAGCTTTCTCAGGGCTTGGTATGAAGGACGAAGGTCATTTACTAAGAAATGGCCTTTGATCTCCTCTGTAAGACTCCTGATACAGTGTTCCTTGTTCCTTCTAAACAGTGACCGAGTTCTGTTCACCTGATGATGGTGCAAATCCCGTTCTCAGTATCTCCTGCGAGATAAAATGCTGTATTGCTCTAGGACGTTCTTGAGCTGCATCAAGCGTTTCACGCTTGGTTTCCCAGAGAAGTACAGGGTAAGTCAGATTGTCGAGCACTGAAACGACTAGAGATTGCCTCAGCAAACCTCTAGGCACACTCCCCCTCCCTCAGCCTGTCCAAATGAAACACCCTAGAGTGGTCATTGGACCAGTGGGTTTTGAAGTAGACCCAGAATAATACGAATATCTCACCAAGAACAACTGTCTGAAACATATGCAAGTTTAACAAAGAACATCTTTTTCATGTTGAGTTTACAAACATTGGTAGGAGCATACACAGTAATAAGAGACATGAAGCTAAATGCTAACTTTATTCTCAATACCATCATATGCTCATCAACCAGAGTAACCTCTACTGCCGAGAGCTGGAGTTTGCTGGAGATGACCAGTAATAGGTGTAGCCACCTACACTAATCGTGCTGCTGCCAGGTCTTCTCACTTCCAAGAGAGTAGCCATCTCAACTTTCAGCCTCCCCAGTTCTCTTGACAGTAGTGGCAATCGATCATCCTGACACTTCCTGCGTGAGGTTTAGCCTCGGGCAGTCACTCTGAGTGGACGCCAACTCTGCCACCCTTGCCGACACTGCTCCATATTAAGGGGGGCGGCAGGTTGCGGGACCCAACATCCACCAGTAGGGTTCCCTTAGGCTTTCCCCTACAAGCTTCGCTCTGGTTTGGCGGCTGCCAGAGCGCAGGCGGGACGAGCAGCTCCCGTTCCCATCCTGCACCCCAGCAGTCGACTCATTTGCCGGGCGGGAGGGGCATTTCCCTCCTCCCAGTATTTCCATTTATATCAAGCACTGCCAATGGGATTTATCTGTGGGGAGGAGGACTGACAAGGCCCAACTCCACTGAGCCTCCCATTAACCCCAGGGGGTTGAGGGTACAAGGGTACAAAGTTAGGGCGCGTCCACACGCCTGTGGGCCATGACCATGTACCTCTGGGGTCTCCTGATGGGTGGCCACGAGGAGGCACTGAAGAAGTCTCGATGATGGAGAGACTATGAACTAGCAGGGGAGGCTTATGCAAAGCTGCTCCCTTTTTCGTACAAGGCTAGCCAGCGGTGGCAGCTGTAAGCAAGAAGGCATACAAGCTCTTAACTACTTAGGCTACCACACCATCACTTCACATCATCCTGAGCGTGAAGCACCCACCCAGAGCTGCTCCTGTATCGTTATGTCTGTTTTATAAAGCAAGAAAATGGGATAAGTAAACATGCGGTGCTTCAGTTATTATCTAATTATCAACAAATGATAGCACACCACCATTATAAACAAATAGTAGCCACCTTTCCTCTTATAGGACCTATAAACCATAGACATGAGGTAGATAAGTCCTGGTAGTCCGTATATCTTAGTTACTGCATGGTTTACTGGAAGTGGCACAGGGCAGTGGCAGTGCTGGTTTTGCAATCCCAAAGTCACGGACTCGTCCCCACTCAACGGACTGAGCTGACTGAGCTACTGAGTACTGGTACTGGTGTGCTGGGTAAAGTCGGGCTGAAAGTCTTGGCCACCCTCCTGCTTTATCCCGCAGCTTATTAAGCTTGTTCCATTACATCCACTTGCATAGGAGACCAACTTTGTGTGTCCTACATACTGGTGCACATTACATTCCGCAGAAATATGGTGTATGCATACATATTTTGTTAATAATTTTATAAATATATACTAGTAAGAAAGATCATTAGACAAATATGGCATCCCACACAAATTCCATGAATTGGAATGTAGTCAGAGGCAAACTGTCAGTATAGTAAATGGTCAAACTTTCTATTTTTCCACACAGTGTTAGGTACTGTATTCAAATACTGATTTCACAACAATCATTATTAAAGAGGTGGTTTCACTTATTCTATGTAAAACACATCTCGTTTAAATCAGAGCTATGTCGACAATAATCAGAACCCCGTGTTATATACATACTCTATAAATACACCCAACCCAAACAACCAACATATCAACATACACAAACACACATACACTATACCTACATATTACATAATTCCGTAAATATATAATATATATATATTAAATATATATATATATATATAACTATAATTATAATATTAATTAATAGATATTTGCTATATCTTCTAACTAATATGGCACTATATCAACCTTAGAATGTTATAGTATAAATAAAAGCAAAGAATGAGTACCTGAGAAATATAATATGCTATAATATATATATATATATATTAATATATATCATAATATATATATTATAATATATAATTAAATATATATTATAAATATTAACTTATATAACATTTATATACGTAATTACCCATACTTACACACACACTACATATAACATACACTAAGCACACCCACACTAAACACAATCAGACTAAATCAACCACAAAGAACACAAACACACCACACATCAGCACACACACACACACACACAACAGAACAACTCATAATACTATACATATATACTATATATACTATATAAATATATAAATGTATACTGTATTATATCACAAAAGATATGTAACTAACCTGAGCTTACAACAATACGACACAATTCTACATACTAACTAGTATATATATATACTATATAACTATACAACTATACAACAATCACAATAATACATACACACTACACTACACATCAACACAGCATATACACTAACTAATACCATCAACTACAATATTATAAACATATATTTTTAATTTAATTAAATATATATATATATCAATATTATAATAATATATTAATTATAATAATATATACACACCACCACATATCACACCTATACCCAACACATCATAACCAATAATCAACACAACACACAATCACACACACAATCAACACACCACAACATATCATACACCACAACTAACACACACACACACTATATATAAAAATACATCACTAACTAAACTTACAAATACATCACACACACAACACTAACACATCACACACACACACACACACCAACCACACACCAACATACATATATAACATATATAAGTATTATATATAATATATATAATATTAATTATATATATTATATATATATAATACTATATATTATATAATGTACATATATATAATTAATATAATATATATATAATATATATAATCAACACACATATTATGTATATGTATATGTTATATGTAATATATGTATATATAATATATAAATATATTAATATATATTATATAATATATATATTATAATATAATGTATATATTATACATATATATACATATATATATATATATATATAATATATTAATAATATTAATATTAAGAATAAAATATTATAATATATATATATATAATATACTATTTAATATATTATATGTTGTTAAATTAGTATAATATTGTTATATATACATATATATATATATATGTTATAATTAATCATAATTATCATTATATATATTATATAT
>NW_020870888.1:1207950-1215450 GCF_003789085.1 Penaeus vannamei | reverse complement strand
ATCACAACATTACCTACATGGTATGCTGCTCGATGTCTTTTAGGGTGGTGTTATGAAGTTAAATTCTGAAAAAAAAAACGTGTTGGAGCGTTTGTGAGAAATAAGTATTATGTATAAATATTATGATCGTAATGACAATAGCAATAATGATCATAATAACAATGACATAAGAAGTAGTGATAAAAATAAGGATGATAATATGCTGATGGTAAGGATAAGAAGAATTATGATAATGATATCAATATTCATAACGATAATGATAATCATAATCATAAAATGAAATGAAAAAAAAAATCAACAATGACTTTTCAAAAACTTCTTTAAGTAGCAAAATAGGAATTATTCCAGCATCTAAAAAAAATGGCAAAGACAAAAGAATATTAAAAAGTGAAATGATATAATGATTTCAAGATTTTTTTCTACTATCAAGAAGGCAAAGACGCCATAGCTATAACAATAAGAATTCGACAAGAAAAAGAACTAGGGAAATATAGTGTTACAGAAAGTGCAATAGCTTACCAAAGGATGATCGAACGCTTTCCACGGAGGCTAAGTTGCCGCTTGAGATGAAGCCTGAAATTTAAGAAAAAGGAAGAACATTCATATCAGCACAACATACTTCCTTTGTAAAGATGTAAACATACATATTTACTGACATACAGACATGCATACTTATATATGAATATGTATATATATATATATATATATATATATATATATATATATATATATATATATATGTGTGTGTGTGTGTGTGTGTGTGTGTGTGTGTGTGTGTGTGTGTGTGTGTGTGTGTGTGTGTGTGTGTGTGTGTGTGTGTGGTGTGCGTGTGTGTGTGTGCGTGCGTGTGTGTGTGTATATATATATATGTGTGTGTGTGTGTGCATATATATATACATAGATATACAACGCCAATGTGCATGCGTTTGTGTGGGGTCGCGTTTGTGCGTCCACACTTGTCCCTCACCTCCAAACGACGACTGCATGGGCGCTGTTGCGTTCGGCATCTTGCAGTAGCATTTGCGTCCATCCTGGATAGTTGTCTGAATTGTCCATCCGGGCTTCTGCAGAGATCAGATCTCACTGAATTCCCCTGATTTTCTTCAATTCAGTTGTGATTGAATTTGGTAGATTGAGAAAGATTATCCCAGAGAAATGTAAGAACGTACCTTCATTCGAATTTGCAATTGCATGTCCTTATTGTAAATGAGTGCATATCATTCGGCAGTCAGATATTGTTTCCATAATAGAAAATTGCATAGAGTGTTCCTCTCTCAGAGTCTTTTAATTCATTTCATTAACATTCTTTAATACTACAGACATGATATGTTTAATAACCTTATCCACTTGGCACTTTGGACATTGCTGGCCCCGCCATTTTTCTGTCCCATGAGAGCAATGAAGAGAGTAATAAGTAATAATAAGAGTAGTAAGTAGATAGGTAAGAGGAGTAAGTAATAGTAAATGAGAAGTAAATAATAACAGGAGTATGAGATAATAGTAAGAGAGCAAGGAATAAAAGAGTAGTAAGTAATAGTGAGAGAAGTAAGTAATAACAAGAGTAGTAAGTAATAGTAAGAGACGTAAGTAATAATAAGAGTAGTAAGGTAATTTAGTAAGTAGTAGTAGAGAATAGTAAAAGTGTAGTAAAGTTAAGAGAAGATAATAGTAAAGAGTAAAGTAAGAGTAAGGCAGTAAGTACAGAGTAGTAATGGTAGATAGTAAAGTAGTAACGTACGTAAGTAGAGTAAGGTAAGTAAGAGAGTAAGTAATAGTAAGCAGTAAGTCAAGTAGTAAGGAGTAAGTAAGTAATAGTAAGAGTAAGTCAATAAGTAATAGTAAGAGTAAGAGTAAGTATAGTAAGAAGAAGTAAGGAGAGAGTAGTAAGTAATAGAGTAAGGTAGTAAGTAGTAAGTAATAGAAGGTAGTAGTAATAGTAAGAGAAGTAAGAAAGTAAGAGAGTAAGTAATAATGTAAAGAGTAGTAGTAAATAGTAAGAGAAGTAAGTAATAGTAAGAGAAGTAAGTAATAGTAAGAGTAGTAGATAAATTAAATAGTAAGAGTAGGTGAGGTATAGTCCACGAAGAGCTAGTAGATATAGATAGATAAGGACTGTTAAGTAATTCTGAGAGAAAGTAGATAGTATAATACGCTCACACGAGAGATAAGGGTATTTATTGAGTACGCAAGAAGCTAGTAGGGACGGAGCAAGATAAGATAGATTAACAGGTAAGTTAAGTAGCTAGTGAATGTATAGATAGTAAGGTCTATCTAAGGCACATATAAGATAGAATAAGAGAGAGATCAGTCAGAGAAGTGGAAGTAATACGATATGCAGCCAGTAGTGTAATGTGTCACGTATGGACGATATGATAGATAGATAAAGGAGAGAGAATGTGGCAGGGAGGAGAGGTCAGCGGACGTAGTCAAGACGCCAGAAGGAGTGATTGTTAGAGGGTAAGCTTAGAAGGATGAAGAGACAATGTATGTGATGTAAGTGAAGAGTTATGTAAGTGATAGGATAGAGTAGGTAAGCTAATGAGTCATAGGTAGGAAGTGAAGATTATAGCTAGAGACCACGCGCGAGAGAGGTACAGAGTGCGAGTGTCGATATAGCGTATGAGGGTGTAAGAGAAGATTGTAGCACAAAGGTAAGAGGTAATGTGTATCAAGAAGTAAGTAAATAGTAAGGAGTAGTAAGTTATGGTAAACGACGAAAGTAACACGCAGTCAGTGTGAAGGAGAAGGTAAGTCAATAGTAAGAAGTAGTGAGTATAGTTGTAGCGTAGGCACAGTAAAGATATATGGTAGGTGGCTGCATATAAGAATAAAGGCTGTATGTGTAAAACGATAGATGAGAGATAGTAAGATTTATGTAAGAGACGTAAGTAATATGTAAGCAGTCTCAGTAGATAAATAGATAATGTATGTGTAGGGTTATGTTTCGATGCCGAGATGACACGGGTAAGTGTATATGAGGTGGAGAGAGAAAGGAAGATAGTAGTTAACACTCGCTTAGTGTTGGGGACAGCGCTATTAGAGGGACGCACACGCTCAGTAGGCTCGCGAGAGATAGTTAAGAGTTCGAATTCTGTCTGAGAGATAGGAGTAATATGAGCACGCTCAGTGGTAATGTACGCTGGAAGTGAGGAAGAAGAAGGTGACTTGACAGAAGGAGGGTAACACTGTCGTCGGTTGAGAGGAGGTAGTAACGATACAAGATCACCACGCACGCACAAGATAAACGCTAATAGGTAAAATATCGTAACGGATGTAGATAATTAATTAGATAATAAGTTTAGTGGTACGATATCTGTAATGCGAAACGAGTATTAAGTAATAAAACCTTAGTAAGGAGTAGTAAGTAATATAAAGAGACGTAAGTAAAACAAGAGTAGTAAGTCAATAGAGAGTACGCTCACACTAAATTTAGATAGAGCAGGGAGGAAATATCGTAACTCTAAGACGCTCACACGAGATAGTGAGTATAAGTCTAGTAAGTGAGTAGTAAGTATGTAAGTAGTAAGTAATGAGTAAGAGTTAGTAAGCTCAATAGTAAGGAGTAGTAAAGTATAGGTCAAGAGACGTAAAGTAATAACAGAGGTAGTAAGTAATAGATAAAGTAGTACGTAATGAGTAAGAGAAGTAAGTTTAATAGTAAGAGAAAGTAAGTAATAGTAAGGAAGCGAGAAAAGTTAGGTAGTAAGAGTAGTAAGTAATAGTAAGAGACGTAAGTAATAACAGAGTAGTAAGTAATAGAAAGAGTAGTAAGTAATAGTAAGAGGTAAGTAAAGTAATAGTAAGAGAAGAAGATAGTAAGAGAAGTAAGTAGTAAGAGAAGTAAGTAATAAGTAATAGTAAGAGTAGAATAGTAAAATAGTAAAGAGAGTAGTAATAACAAGAAGTAGTAAGTAATAGTAAGAAGAAGTTAAAGTAATAATAAGAATATAGTAAGTAATAGTAAAGTAGAAGTAAGTAATAATAAGAGTAGTAAGTAATAGTAAGAGAAGTAAGTAATAGTAAGAGTAAGTAGTAGTAAGAGAAGATAATAGTAGAGAGTAAGTATAATAAGAGTAGTAAGTAATAACAAGAGAAGTAAGTAATAACAAGAATAGTAAGTAATAGCAAGAGTAGTAAGTAATAATAAGAGTAAGAAAGTAATAGAAGAGAAGTAATAGAAGAGAAGTAGTAGTAAGTAATAGTAAGAGAAGTAAGTAATAACAAGAGTAGTAATAGTAAGAGTAGTAAGTAATAACAAGAATAGTAAGTAATAACAAGAGTAGTAAGTGATAGTAAGAATAGTAAGTACTAAGAGTAACCAGTCCTCTCGTCGCCTATACTCACGAGATTCGAAGCCCAGCTATCGTACTTCTGTTGCCAGGTCTCCGCCGTCACCGCGACCACCAGACACGCCTGCAGAATGAGCATCAACCTGCGCAACAGAGATCGGTTAGTGGGCTTTGGCGCTTGTAAGTGGACGTCCTGCGAAACAGCGATATCTGATGGAAATTGTGGTTACTTCTATGGTGTTATGTGGAGTGTTGTGAGTTACGAAATATGATAATTCTAAAAACTGAAAACAAACGATTGGGAAAAAAAAAGTTTAACATCATTTCCCATGAAGTTGGACTGATCTGTTATTTATATTTTTATCTGAGCTCTAAGTTGGGGAGGGGATTGCATGTGTGTGTGCGTGTGTGTGTGTACCTAAATGTGTCTGATTGTGTGTCTGTATCCGTGTGTGCTTTGTGTGTGTTGAATTTAAACTAAAGGAATCTTAGAAGATATATATCAATAAGAAAATTAAAAATGCTGTTAACGTAGTATTGTGCAAGAATCCGTTTAGTTCCTGCAATGTCTGCATCTCTCATCTTTCTCTACGTCTCTCAGCACGCATTTCTCTTACAGAGTAGAACCTAATATAAATGTTTAACACGCATTTCCTTGTTCTGTCTCTGACAAAATACCATTTAGATATTTATCGAAGAGGGACATGCTGTCGGAAGCATATTTTCACTTTTCTCTGAACTGAATTCGGAAACAGACAGACAAACAGACAGAAAAGAGAGAGATGGCCAGCCGTTCCCCTCAAAAATAGCCGATGGTCCTGGAGGGTAGCGCCCTGGTGGGGAATATATGTACACACACACACACACACACACACACACACACACACACACACACACACACACACACACACACACACACATATATATATAATATATATATATATATATATATATATATATATATATATATATATACATATATATATATATATTGTGTGTGTGTGGGTGTGTGTATGTAAGCAGTATATATATGAATAAACATATATATGTGCATATATTTCCGTTAGAATTTTAAAAAAAAAATCAAACCTTACTCCAACCTCATCACTAAATGCCAGTAATTCGCCTGCAACAAATTAGTCCAAGTGGGCCGTTGACGGAGCCGGTCTATTGAGAGCGCGAGTTCTGCTTTTGGTAGTGTTTAACTCTCCATTTTCTATTTTCTGTGTAGCGCTTAATTGGACTTGTTTCAAATGACACATAAAGTCTTATTGAATATATGGTGGCCAGAAGATTGCAACAAGGAACTTACCAGTGATCATTGTTTTCTTTTTTTTCTTTCTTTTTCTTTTTCTTTTTTTTTAGTATTTGGGATCTCATTTAAAGTGATTTGTCGTGTGTAATGCAAAATTAAATCAGCAGTTATTTTAAATGTTACTCACTACAGCACTCAAAATCAAGTGCAAAGTTAATTGTATATAATAATAAAAACAAATTTAAATGGAATTGGTGTGTGTGTGTGTGTGTTGTGTTGTGTGTGGTGTGTGTGTGTGCGTGTGTGTGTGTGTGTGTGTGTGTGTGTGTGTTTGTGTGTGTTTGTGTGTGTGTGTGTTCCCGCCACCGAATGCAATAAAAGCATTTAATCTGAACTCCACGACTCAACAGCCAAAAAAAAAAAAACTGAAACAAACACACCCAAGCCACAAGCCAGTAAATTACTTCATCGTGTCCTCCGCAGCGTCCGAATCCGATCGACGACGAAAGTTTTCAGAGGATATAAGAAGGGATCCGAACGCGGCACTTTCCTCCCGCAGTCTGGGTCGTTGCCGTTGCCCAACTAACCCTCCTCGACGTCGAATTGGCCAAGAAGAAATATGAGCCAGGAACGTATGTCACCGTCGGTCAGTGTGAATAAATGACGGGTTCTTTATGATCAAATATCAGCGTGAATTGAATGACTGATGACAGGTGTGACGGCTATTTCGATTTTTTTTCCCCCCCAAAGAACGTGCTGGGTTGGCTCCCTGCCAGTGCCTACGATTTATTTAAGAGTTAGGTCAATGGCCAAGGTTGCATCTTTATGTTGTTGTTTTTTTCTTCTTGAGCTCTGTCTTTTGGGAGAGCTATGAGAACTGGCAGATAGATGAAGAGACAGAGATCGAGAGAGACGAAAAATTACACTGGGCTTCGATGATAGTGAAATTATACTGCGAACATCACCCACGAACAGACACACACACACACACACACACACACACACACACACACACACACACACAAGACCTGGGATACAAAGGATCCAAATTTACAGAACCTGGCTGTTTAGAGTTGATGTTGCATTGCAGTTTTTTATTCTTTTATTTTCTCCTCTATATATAGGATTCATACTTCCACTCTTCAGCATGCTGGGAGTCTTCACTTTGTGTCAATCATCTCTTTTGGTGATTTACTCATCATATCCGATATGACTTGAGGTTGGTTGATACTGACATTGAAACTGAAACATGTAATTCGCTAACATTTATACAATTTGTTGAGTTTTTGTCATATGATCTTTGGTTGAAAATCGTCTTCCAAAACCCTAAGTATTTTCGTTCGATTCTCATCTCTGGCAGAACCTAATCTTTTTGATAGTTCAATTACTGAATCGGACATCAAGGTCTCCTAGTATCATATTGATTCGGATTCCCTTTCTAGTTGTTATTTTCAATTAGTAAAACACTTACAACGCCACTGAAAAGAATATCTACTACCTTTACTGCTGTCACCATGTGTTTGTCTTCTATTACACTATACATGTTTTGCAGATTTGCAAACATGAATACCCACTCTTCTGCTTACTACATATTTCTAGCTTTTCTTACTTAAAGTCATTTTTTTTTTCTCATATTCATTGTCTTCATCTCAGATGTTTCCATAAAAGTCGTTATTGAATGATACTTGATATCATGAGACCAGGAGTGTCACATCATTTAAGTCTAATAATAACATTCACGCTCTTAAAATCACATCAAATCTTCTAGTGGTTGTATTTCATTTTCCATTCCGTTTCCCTATTCATCAATCTCCCATTTACGTTTATATTTTCCATTCCCTTTTACCACTTCCTTTCTTTCTCTTTCTTTTTCTTACTGGTCCTTTTGGTACAGCAAATTTGGTTTGGCTTTGGACTTAAACCCGGGGTATTCAGTCAGATGTGGACACAAACACA
>NW_020870888.1:1187950-1190450 GCF_003789085.1 Penaeus vannamei | reverse complement strand
ATGATCATTATAATAATTTCACACTATTAAGATAATTATAAGATAATTACAGACTACCTTGTTTACCACCAACTTGCAATGCTTTTCAAATCGTGCTCCATAACGGTTTTCAAGTACATGTCATACGTCATTGGGCGACATATCTTTGTGCCGCATGATAATGAATTAAAGAACACACACATATATGAGTGAAAATGATATATATATTGTCATGTATGTAATGATGTGTGCGTGATAAATATATATGCTGTATATGGTATGTATATATAATATATATATATATATATATATGTGTGTGTGTGTGTGTGTGTGTGTGTGTGTGTGTGTGTGTGTGTGTGTGTGTGTGTGTGTGTGTGTGTGTGTGTGTGCGTGTGCGTGTGCGTGTGCGTGTGCGTGTGCGTGTGCGTGTGCGTGTGCGTGTGCGTGCGTGCGTGTGCGTGTGTGTGTGTGTGTGCGTGCGTGCGTGCGGTACAACCAAATGAATATCCGGTTTGCATTTAGTTTCTTAATGATTTACCGACTTATGGGTAGATAACTGCGTTTCATCGAATAAAAAAACAAGGAATGAACAAGAGGGTTTTATTGCCTTTCTTCCATTTATCTTGCTTTGCGTTGCCATTGCCGCATCGTCTTTAAATTCTTGCATCAGACGCAGTGAAGCAATATAGGGTCGGCCTGAAATGACAATCAAAATTAGGTAGAGTCAAATAGCATAAAAAATTATTCTTTATGATCAGTATTAGTATAAGTATTATTACTTCATCAGTATTAGTATTATCATTGTCAATCTCAAATGCATTAAAGTTATAATAAATATTGATATGGCAAAATGACCAAAGGGTAAGGCAGGTTTCATAACGAGAAAGGCTATATCAGTAGCAACGCGAGGAGGTGTCATGGCGTCTGATTCTATTTTTGGAAAAAAGAGCACATGGGGTTTATTTTGATGACGTCACAAAAGTTACGGATGCTTTGTGAATGTGGTCGATCGTTTTGGTCTCTCTAGTTTTTGAAAAGGATGGAAGATAATGATTTTAATGATTATATTCCCATTGAACAATTATCAAAAGAGACGCCATGACACCTCCTCGGGTTGCTACTGATCTAGCCTTTCGTTTCCATAACGCAGAAGACACAATGGTTCGTTTCTGCTCGAACCAAAACAAACAATGAGACCAGCTTTAGGATCACGAGACTGTTACTGATTCTGAGTGTGTTAATGACCACACTAAAGAAGGGGAGACATCATGAAAAAGAGAAGATCCTACAACAGAAAAAAGAGAAGATTCTACAGCAGAAATGATTTTTTTTTTTTACCACCCCAAATACACATTACCATAATGTCACCATTAACGTTGCCCTCTTGAGCTAGTTTTACGTCTTATGAAAAATGTTGGAATGGCTATTTCAATATATAAAAGAAAGTATAATAATGAATGAGGTATCGCAGTATTAAAGAATGGTGAAAAAATACGGCAAAAGAGAAGCCAGTTATTCATGTATTTAGTTTATGCTAAATGAACTACAGAATCAATATTACTGAAAATCTTATTGAAGTATTCTTGTTATGGTAAAGTATCTTGGCCGGAGAAAGAGAAAGCCAGTTATATGTAAAAATGATGAACGACAGAAACAATATTACTGAAATTCTTTCTGAAGTATTCTTGTTATGCTGAGACTAATTTCGACGAAAAGGGCCAGTAACACAACAATAGACATTATTTAGGGATATTGTTAGTAACTTCAGTATTAAGATTGTCTACCATTAACTTGAAGAGCGAAGCGGGTTTTGAACCTATATACAGCTTTAAAAACTTTCAGTATCCCCTTCTGTCACGTCAATAATTATGAAATTGGTCGCATTCCGAAGACAGAAATATATATCTGATAAAGCGAAATGTATCTATGACACTTTATCGTAGGCATTCTATATTTACAATCCCTCTTGTTCTCACCACCGAATTGAAGTATATATCTTGCCTTTGAGAATATTCAAAATTAAACTTTCCATCTGTAATACGATAATAACGTTGATACTACACAGACAAAGAATAAGATAAGCAGTATATAACAACATAAAGATACACAGAAAACAAGATACATAGGAACTTACTTTGATATCCGTTTATAGATGATTCTATTTGCCCATCAAATCGAATCCTGCGCGAATTACAAAAGTAAATATTAATGGTCGTTACTAATATAACACAACATCAATAAAGATACATATATTCACATAATCTGTTCAATTTATAAATCAATCACTACATTGTTTTTCTCTTTTCCTTTTTTTAGCTAAAAAAAATCAAACTTTGGTGTTATATTCACATTTTTTTCCTTTCCTTACTGATCTATTTTCTTTTTTTACGCAAATTTATCCGCAAAATTTGAAATCATTCTTTATAGACAAACTGAATCCTCAAAACACTAACCATAACTACCCTGCAACATGTTTATACAACAAAACATAAGCATAAAAATCACACTTAATACAAGCTAA
>NW_020870888.1:1152950-1182950 GCF_003789085.1 Penaeus vannamei | reverse complement strand
AACAAAATCACATCCACTAAAACACAAAAAAAACTCCCCATGTTATTCTCTCGCTCAGTAAATAATAAAAGGGAAGAAATGTCAACCTGATCTCAGTAAACCAGCCGACGCAACAAGAGTGTTATGATAGCACGTGGACCCAGTCAAGCGATATCGTAAACACCCTCTTATTGGCACTGACCTGGTATACATAACGAACTTTTAATACTTCTTACCCTCTCTAAAAGCATTTGCGCTTTTTTATCATACACCTTCTTTGGGGAAACTGCATTAGGAGTGCATTTTTAGGAATGAAATAGAAATTGCTTTGGTGGTAAGTATAAAAATAATGTAATAATCCTATATGTCCTCGTTAGTCAATATATATCTATGTGTATATATATATGGATAGACGACAGATAACTAGATAGATAGATGGATGGACATGTATGAAAATAGATACATAGCACGACGGGTAGATAAATTAATATATAAATATATTCTGAGGTTGACAGAGCCATAGGCAGTAGAAAGACAGACAAACACATTTGCATATGCTGTATATGTATATAATATATATATATATATATATATATATATATATATATATATATATATATATGTATGTATGTATGTATGTATGTAT
Source organism: Penaeus vannamei (assembly GCF_003789085.1). Lineage (NCBI taxonomy): Eukaryota > Metazoa > Arthropoda > Malacostraca > Decapoda > Penaeidae > Penaeus > Penaeus vannamei. The sequence continues at coordinate 1,182,325 of NW_020870888.1, read as the reverse complement.
ATAGCTAAATAGATAGATGAATAGATAGATAAAAACAGATACATAGATAGATAAATATAGATGGATATGTACATATATGTGTCTCATGCATATATATATATATATATATATACATATATATATATATATATATATATATATATATATATACACACACATTTGCATATATACACACATACAGAGAGAGAGAGAGGCAGGCAGGCAGGCAGACAGACAGAGACAGAAGAGGACAAAGAAGAGGGAGAGACCGGCAGACAGAATTGCAACCAAAACAGAGATAGAAGCACAGGAGAAACAGACAAAAGAACCGAGAAATATATAGAAATGGGAAAGGGTAAACAGGTGAATACAGATAAAAAGGAGACGTAATTCTATAGAGCTTCGGAAGGAATTATAAAATAAATATAATACGAACATGTATCATACATTATGAGCGTCAGTGATACGCTTTTGTGTAACTCATACAATATGAGAATTCCAGGAAATAGTATATTGTAAAATTTCGTTATCTAGGTTATTATAATAGGCTTATACAGTCGCGTGGTAAGCTTCCTCAATTTTCAATACACAAAAAATATTCAGTTTTATATCGTAAAGTTCACTGCCTTATAAAAGTGTACATTAGCTAGCTCTGGTTTTAGCCAACACCACCACAGTTTCAGTTACTAATTAAAGTTCCTTTTTTCAGTTGAATTATTTCACTGTCGTATGCTGAGGCCGTAAAATTATATTTTCGAGGGACACCAGATAACCGATATGCAGGTGACATGAATGAACCGAGATTCTGGTCACACTACACAAAGGGTCAGTAAAGTATCTTGAATCCGGTAGGCAAGGTTTCGAAAAATGAAAGTAAAGTGCAAAGAGAAAAATAATACAGACTATAGATGAAATGATGAAAGAAATTTCAGCTTCGAAGGGACGATTAGGCGATCGAAAACAATTAGGAATTAGGCAATATATCATCTAAATAGTAAAATAAAAATTGATGCTATTTAGATACGACTTCTGTGTAGTTGATTGAAAGTGAATATTTGCCAAGTGAGGAGGAGAACAAATATGTTTGTCTGTATGTCTGTCATTTACCTCATCGTTGTAGTTGTGGCCCAGAAAGGCAGGCAACTGGAAGGTATAACTTCTGCAAGAGTGAGGCGAGCAATGAGCGAGTTTCACAGTGGTAGGTCGGTTATATATAGCTCGGCCAATCCGCCTGCGATCCAAGCCTATTCAAGTTTCTGTTGATTTTCATTTATTTATATATTCTTATTCAGCTTATGGGCATTCGTCGATTTGACCTTGGCAGATCTATTTAGCCACATGTAGGCCTACGGAGATTTGTACACTCAGGTATGTCAAAGTAAACAAAAGCTAGTCTTGTCTGTCGTTTATATTTATGACAAATATTAAACTTCTCCCCAGTATATCAACAACGTAAGGAATATTGCAAAACCGAGCATCGGTTATTGAAATTACCATTAATTCAAAATAGCAGGAAAGGAAATACATAATTCTGGAAAAAAGAAAAAATCCTTACGTAGAAACAGTTATATGTGTGTGTGTGTGTGTGTGTGCATATTTATATTGCAGGTAAAATTGCATGTCTCCTGGGATTGAATGTTAATCAGTATCATAGTGATGGTGATAGTGATAATGGTGATACCAAGAGTTATTTATACTAACAACGGGAATGCTATCAATAATCATAAAGAAGAAAATATTCTCTCTCTCTCTCTCTCTCTCTCTCTCTCTCTCTCTCTCTCTCTCTCTCTCTCTCTCTCTCTCTCTCTCTCTCTCTCTCTCTCTCTCTCTCTCCTCTCCCTCTTTCCATCCCTCTTTCCATCCCTCTCTCCCTTTACCATCCCCCTTCCCCATCTTTTTATTCTCCGTCCTTCTCTCCCTCCCTCTCACCCTACCTCCCCCTACCTCCCTTTCCAGCTACAAACAACCCCCACGTAATACGATGTCAATACCCACGATAAAAAAAAAATGTAAACTAACATCATCCAAGGCAATATATCATAAATAAAATCCTTTCACTTAATCTCCAAAAATATATTAGTCTCCCCCATTGGCGACCGAATTCGAAAACGTAAACACGACGTTGAATAGTGCCAATGTATCCAAGGGGGGCGTGTATTATGAACACCCTTTCAGCGGGGGAACTAACTTGGGTGACACTTGTGCCGCTCCGATGGCACTCAGAAGACCTCACTGGCGGGTTTTCCTGTGGAGGAATTCTTGGGGTGATGAGGGTGATGCAAGTAACGGTGTTAATGGTGATAGTGATGATGGTGATAATGGTAACAGGGATAATGGTAATTATGATAATTATAAGTAAATTAAGAGTGTTGTTCTCATTATTTTCACTATAATTACCTTTATCATTATCATTACCATTATTATAATCGTCATCATCATTAATATCAAAGTTATTGTCAATGCTATTGTTATTATTATAATCACTATTATGATTGCTATTATTTTTTCATTATCATCATTATCATTATTATTACCATTGTTATCATTATTATTATTATTATTATTATTATTATCATTATTATTATCATTATTACTATCATTATTATTATCATTATCATTTTTATTATTATCATCATTATCATCATCATCATCATTATCATCATCATTTTATCATCATTATGATCATTATTATTATCATTATTATAGTTATTATCATTATTATTATCATTATTACCTTCATCATCATTATTATTATTATTATCATTATTATTATTATTATTATTATTATTATTATTATTATTATTATTATTATTATTATTATTATTATTATTATTATCATTATTATTATTATTATTATTATCATTATTATTATTATTATCATTATTATTATTATTATCATTATTATTATTATTATTATTTATTATTATAATTATTGTTATTATTATTATCATTATTATTATTATTACTATCATCATCATTATTATTGCTGTTGCTGTTTTGTTGTTCTTGTCGTTATTATCATGATTATTATTTGTTATTATCATCATATTCATCATTTTCATCATAATTAATTTCATTATTACCATCATTATCATAATTACCATTATCATTATCATTATGATCATTATTATTATTATTGTAATCATTATCATTATTATTATCATTATTACCGTCATCATCATTATTATTATTATTATCATTATTCATTATCATTATTATCATATTATTATTACTATTAACATCATTATTATTGCTGTTGCTATTTTGTTGTTCTTGTCGTTATTATCATGATTATTATTTGTTATTATCATCATATTCATCATTTTCATCATAATTAATTTAATTATTACCATCATTATCATAATTACCATTATCATCATCATTATCATTGTCATTATTATCATTGTTATTATTATTATTTATTATTATTATATTATTATTATTATTTATTATTATTATTATTATTATTATTATTATTATTATTATCATTATCATGATCATCATGATCATTATCATCATTATTATTATAATAATATTTTATTATTATTAATAATCATTATTATTATTATAATAATTCATTATTATTTATAATAATCATTTTATTCATTCATATTATTATTGATACTCTTATTATTATTGATACTATTATCATTATCATCATTATCATTATCATTACCATTATCATAATCATTATCGTTATAATTGTCATTATTAGCATCATTATTATTATCATTATCATTATTATTATTATCATTATCATTATCATTATCATATTATTATATTACCATTATATCATCATTCATCATTATTATTATTGTTATTATTGTTATTATTACTATCATTAATTACATTTTTATTGTTACTATCATTGTCTTTGTTGTTTTTGTTTTTATTATCACCATCATTGATTATCATTATTGTTATTATCATTATCATCATCATCATTACCATTATCATGAAAATTATCTGTATCATTTATATTATCATTATTCTTATTGTTATTATTATCATTATCATAAACTTGTTTACGATAATGATAATAATAAAAGTAAAGGTAATAACACAGAATAGATAGAAATAAGGATGATAATAAGCATGCTAATGACAGTGATCATGATAATGATAATAGTAATGATACTGATGATAATAATAGTAATAACAATAATAAAGAGAAAAAAAGGAAACTCATAATAATAGTAACAACAATAATGATGATAATAATAATAAAGATAATAATGCTGGTAATAATGATAATGATAAAAATGATGATGATGATGATGATGATGATGATGATGATGATGACTATAATAAGAATAATAATAATGACAATTGTAATGATAATAATAACAATAACAATAATAATAACAATACTACTACTACTAATAATAATAATAATAATAATAATAATAATGATAATGATAAAAATGATGATGATGATGATGATGATGATGATGATGATGATGATGATGATGACTATAATAAGATAATAATGATAATAATGACTACTAATAATAATAATAATAATAATAATAATAATAATGATAATGATGATGATAATTTAATAATAAGAATAATGATGATGATAATGATAATAATAATAATAATAATAATAATAATAATAATAATAATAATAATAATAATAATAATAATAATAATAATAACAACAGTAATGATGATGATGATGATGATATAATAATAATAACAACAATATCAACAGTAATAATGATAATTTTCTTAATGATGCAACGTTGAAATGAAAAGGATGCCAAGGTTGGACTTACCTGTTTTTTCAGTGTCATGTGCCACCAAAGTCATTATTAACGTAAAGACGAAATCAAATAACACATGATATAAAAAGGGAAACTTTCGGAATAGTTTTGTAGTGTCTAGAAAGCTTCTGCCAAACATATTTGACACTATTGCTCTTCTTTCCCTGTGAGTGCGCAGTCTTGTGCAGATATATTACTTCCAGCAAAACAATGTAAATCTTGTAATTATCAAATTATATCTTTCTCTTTGACACATAGATAATTGTTTCAAAATTACGTAGGATTTTGGACAAAAACATCTGACAATGCCATTATATAAACCGATTGACACGTGACACATGTAACATGGGTCTGAAATCACGGTGTCACTTGTCACACTGAATGAAAGCGGCCATAGTAAGGTTTCTTGGTTTGTTTTCCAAGATTTACTCTAGCGTGGCTAAGGAGGCAGGGCCGTCGCGAAAGCAGCCTAGAAGAGGGGGTGTAGCCTTTTAAATTTGTCGACAAAAGGGAGTAGTTATTAAACATTGGCCCAATATTAAAATAGTAGCTGTAAATTACCGACATTGTTTTAAACTTTTGCGCTTAATTGGTGTAGTGCCCTATTTGTTCCTCTCGAATTTCGTCACTATTTCCCTCAATTCTTTGGAATATAATCTGACGTCAGCAAGAGGGCACTATGTCATCAAAATCACAAAGGTTCCTATGATCTAATTTCAACCTTAGAGGTACTTGAGAGAAAGGTAATATCAAACAAATAGATGTACAAAAATACTTCTTGATATTTTACGTCATAAATCATTACAATCATTCCCATTAATTTAATATACTCGTTCCAACTCATCAACTGAGCGCACTCCAACCTTATTCCATTCTTTTCTTGTCCGTTCTTCTTTCTTCTCTCTTCCTTACAGAGTAATCTTGCTCACTCTGGTTATAATTTCTAAGTCCCGTTCCTAAAATCAAAGATTATATTTTAGGAATGATAATACAATAGAAAACTATCAAAAATAACTATAATATTTCTTTTAAAAACGAAACAATATATTTATAACAAACAAACAAATGAGGTATACTATTCATGCCATTATACAAGATCTGAGTAGTTATATCATTAAATCATAACTATCATTTACTATCTTTTACTGTGAATTTCGAGAAAACTTACACTCTCTGAATGGGTTTTTAAATCCTCAATAGGTTATGAGGTATGTCTGGAGGTGCCACAGGCTGTAATATCATAAGTATTTAATTCCTACTCAGATCTCATATATTACAAGCATTACGTCCTTCTTAATCCATACATACATAATTTCATAACAAACACAATCTTTCAAGTAACGAAATAAATACATATCTATTTCCAAACGAGAATACTCATTATACAACCTGGATATAATACAGTGCCAGTACAATATAATAGAGTACCTTTAAAACAAAGAGAATGTGGTGAGGATACACCAGAGAAAACTAGGAACTTATATGGTAAACTATTATTTACATAGATTCGTCAATTCCTTAATATCTAGTGGAATATTACATATAGATATATAAAACTCCGTATAAAAAAAGCAAAAATAGAGTATCATCTTTCTGAGCAAATCATTAAGTACTAGAACAACATACATAATTAAAACTGAGGTATACATAAGTTGCAACACATGCTTCAAGACTAAGTAAATGAGGTACACAAAGGCTGGTTTCCAGACGAATTTTTGGATCACTCTAACTTCACATTCCGTATGCCCATTACACACCTTTGGGTTTAGGGGAGACCAAAAATTCGTCGAGCAAATTATAGGAACAACATTACCGTATTCATTAAGTATACTACCCAAATCAAATTTCACATCAATCAATATTCATCTTAAAACACAAAAGTCTTGCCAACTCCTCTGCTATTTTCCGAATTGTAACACATTCGGTGGCTCGAGGGTGGTAGACACCTCACTAGATTGTTTATCACCATTCCATATGAATTTTGTATCATTCTGTCTGACAATACTGGGTCACTCTTCCGGAATACAGCCAGAGAATCTGAACTTTATACGTTGACAGGCCCTAATTGTTGCATGAAATCACATCAACTTCCCCAAGCCCTATAGAGAATCAGAGCATAGACTAGTTGTTTCTGACCTTGCACCTATTGCATCACTGAACTATCTAAATACTCTAGCTTAGCGTGCTCAACTGGGTCTACATTTAGTCATACACAACTGATTGGGGACCTTCAGGTAGACGTTATTCTTGCAACTCCTTAACCTAAGTCCCTAACAATTTGTTATTAAAAAACAGGCAACAATACAAAGTCAGACTAGCATTCAGGTCCAGGAATGTTCTCGATCTACTATATCTAGGTGTCCTCATGACCCATTCTTAAGGAATAACAATCATCGATCCTAGCAGTTACCCTACTAACTCTAAACTAGGATTTCATCAGTATCAATTCCTATCCTGGCCAAGGCATAGGTTTCATCAAAATCAATTATAAATCTCACATTCAGGTAATATAACATCTCAAATCACAAAACACGTCGTCTTAAATTTAGAGCACCATAGTAGCACCATTCTGATTAACAATACCATTAACACCACATTACTTGTCTTTAAGCATTACTGTTGTTTCTGTAACTTATATACTAAGATTATGTCTAACCCTATTTTACATGGAATAATTTTCAAATTTCTTAGGTTGTCTCCTAATTCTTACATCAGTCATTATTCCTTGTTCTTCATCTGCATTGAGGTATTTCTCTTCTATTTTCTCCAGTAACTCATCTCTATCAATATAAGCTTTTAATTTTTCAGGAGCTCTAACCACAATAATCCCATCAAACACATTCTCTAGTTTTTAAGCACGTCCTCAGTCAACTACATTAATAATCTTAAATGGTCCCTTCCATTTCCTATTTAATTTAGCTGCAGTGTTAGGTATAGGCTCCTCAACATAAACCCAAGCAAGATCAACATCCAACGACCTGTTTTTCTTACCCACATTAGCCTTTTGTAAATAGTTCTGAGTATTGCGTTCCAGGGTCTCTTTTAGTAAACTTTTCACATCTAATTTATCCTCTTCCCTCAAATCCTCATCAACTGGTAGCATTAGTTGTCCTACCTCTCTGTTAGGGTGTCTTCCGAATACAAAATAAGGAGAAGTACCTAAGGAAGTTTGTACTGCTTCATTTAATGCCTTTTCCGTTTCCGAAATATGACTAGGCCAGGTATTTGGGTGTTCTTGGCTCAGAATGGCTAGTACAGTCTTTAGGGTTCTATGAGCCCTTTCTATCACTGAATTACCTCGAGGGTGGTATGGTATAGAAAATCCTTGCTTTATTCCAACCTTTTTTACAAAATTCTCTAAATTCAGATCTAGTAAATTCTCCTCCATTACCTGAAATTACTAACCGAGGAGTTCCGAACCTACAGATATCCTTCTTGAACTCTGCAGCAACTGCTGTGGTACTCTTGTTTCTTAATGGGTAAATCCTCAAATATCTCGGAAAATGGTCAGTGACTGTTAGACATTATCTAAACCCTCCGCCCGTTATCTACTGGTGGTAAGTCTCTCCACTGATGTATTACTGAGCCATGTCCTTTAAATTGTTGGCAGGGTTTGCATGGTTTTACATACTTCTTTACATCTTTCAGCAAAGTAGGCCGATAGAAATATTGCTTGGCTTTTGCTACTGTCTTATGTTCTCCTAGATGTGAATCATTATGTGCTATGTCCTTGATTTCAAAATGATAAAACGGTCTATTCCCTGGAATTCGTTTTGGTATGTTACCTCCTCCTAAGAATTCGATCAGTTTCTTCCACGCTTTATCATCTCTTTGAGCTTCTTTGACTTTCTCGGTTGTCAGTCCCTCTCTCTAACATATTTTGGATCATGTCTGCAATTATCTTCTTAGACTGTTCGGGGTACCTATACAATGGCATTCTACCGTAGGAATATGAGCTTCAGCTACTTTTAGTTGACCTAAATGAACAACTTATTATTGTCCAGGATTACTTCTCTTAATAACTCCTGTTGTTCTTTGGTGAGGTATTTCCAGTCCATCTTTTCAATAAGTGTTCTCAGACGAGTCCTTCGGTCGCCACCAATCTGAACACTGTCACTGTGAGGAACCAAGCTGTTATCAATTTCACCGACATAACCTACCAGTGACATTCACAGACCCACAGCATACTCTGCAGTTGTTGATCGAGGTTCTTATAGTTTTTTTTTTTTTTTATATATAGTTTTTTTTCTATATGCTCATTTGGTATAATGTGGTAGTGAAGAGTACGTAGCCCAATCTTATCCTCATGTTTGGACTCCTCTAAAGGGGTTCTTGCTAGTTCTCCTTTCTTCCCCCTTTTTTTACGCCATTGAGGTCTAAGTGCATAATTTGTTCTTCTATAATTGAATATCTACCAATCTTCGTTCTTGGTGTTATCTTAATTGGTTTCCTCCTAGAGTGGATAATTGGTATATCGAATCCCTTTTGTTTGTCTATCCTATAGCAACCATTATTTATTATTGGCCTATTTAATTTTGTCTGTTGTCCATCCTTAACCCTTTCCAAACAAATAGTCTGTCCTACTTGGAAATCTTTGTGGTGTATTCTTAAATGCGTAACCTTTCCGGGAGGACATAAAACCTTTTAGTTAACATGTAACCATTTTTCTGTTCCTGCACTGCGATCTTCCTTTTCAAGATTACAAGCTCTTTCTTTGTAATGCACAGCCAGATGGATGGATCGGCCAACTGCTTTATAGACCTTATACTGTTGTTCTCCCCAATTTAGATCTTGTTTTTTATAATCCCACGTAAATTTCGCTTGGCCTATCATATCAGCCCCCATCAGGACATCGGTGGTAAGATATTCATCAGGGACTATTATCATCTTTTGTTGGATGGATACTTCGGGGTATACTGACACTTGAATTTGAATTTCACCTCTTAATTTTAGTACATTGTTGGTTACTGAATGTAGGATTTTACAGCTGGGCCTAATCTTCTCTTCTAATCCTAGCGTTTTGATCACACTCTCCTTCATTAGTGAGGCAGAAGAGCCCGTGTCCACAAAAGCTGTAACTTGTCTATCATTGAGCCAAATCATTATAATGGGTGTATCTATCTTCCTCGTTTGACTGATGTGGTTGATCTTTTCTTTTCATTTCTGTTTTCTGATTGCCATACCTTTTATTACTAGGAACCTGATTACCTAACTGCAGCTTTAATTGCTATTCATTTGTTTGGTTCTTACTGTTAGACTTTCTTGTATCAATCTTACACGGACACCCAGGATGACCCTTCTTCCTTTTCCCTTCCGCTAGGCAGTCAAAGCAACTCCTAGCGGCAGGATTTCGCGGACATTTACTGCGAATATGCCTACTCCCATTCTGGCACCAGCCACATGGATGACTTCCAATTGTATCCCTGGGTTTTTAAGTCTCTTTTATTTCAACACGGCTTACTTGCGAACTCAAATAACTGCGGTCCTTCTCCATTAAAAACGCTTCTCCCCTCCCATCGCTAGTATAGATCTTTAGCCTAGACTTGATCGATTCTGGCACATTTTCCATCATCACCCTCTTCCACATTTCTTCTTCTTTTGGTATTTGGTCTTGAGGGTAGGCCCTAGCAATGGTTCTAAGCCTTGTTCGGAAATTGTCAACGGAATTTGTTGACAAATTCCCTTGGGTCCTCACCCAATGAGTAACCCTTGCTACATAAGTCTCTGTAAGCCTACACTGCATTTGGAGGCCTAGTGAACTGACTAATTAAAATGTTTTCTATATCTCCGAATTTTCCACCTTCTGGGAGAATTTCTAATTCACCATAAACAAAAATTCGTAGGTCTCTCTCCATTTTGTTTAAGGCGAGGATCTTGCACAGGGCATCATCCTCACCTCCTAACAGTTTTAGCGTCCTTGTAAACAACTTAATGGTACTTAGAGAAACGATCCCACTTAGATCTTTGATACTTAATTTTTCAATATCACTACTGTTTAAGGTGCTGGAATGTGTAACCACTGGAATGCTTTGAGAGGATTGAGCAAGTGTATTCCGAGAAATTACTTGCTCACGTCTGGCAGGAGTGGAAGTGATAAATGGGTTTGGATCTATCTGTGAACCTATCCTGAAATTAGACATTTCTGACAACAAATTTTGATACTTTTCTTTTTCTTTATCTCGTTCTTCTCTAATTACAGATATTTCCTCTCTTAATTCAGCTATAATACTAAATAATTTGTGCAAGTTCACATTAATTTTTTAAACTTCGTTGCGCAAGGCATCCAATTTTAAAAATACATCTCTCTTACTGTCGTCCTTATCTACAACCCCTGTCACATTAGCACGCAGATTATCGGAACTCATTTTGGCAAATCAAGTTGACGTAAATATATATAATAATGTTATCTACTATCTCTTCTCTCAGTACATTAGGTTGAAATTTATCTGATCATATCCCACACTAGCTGCCACCACATGTAGTCCCTACTTGTTCCTCGAATGTTGTCACTATTTCCCTCAATTCTTTAGAATATACTCTGACGTCAGCAAGAGAGGGCACTATGTCATCAAAATCACAAAGGTTACTATGATCTAATTTCAACCTTAGAGGTACTTGAGAGAAGGGTAATATCAAACAAATATATGTACTAAAATACTTATTGATATTTTACGTCATAAATCATTAATCATTCCCATTAATTTAACATAATATTCCAACTCATCAACTGATGGCACTCCAACCTTATACCATTCTTTTCTTTCCGTTCTTCTTTCTTCTCTCTTCCTTACAGAGTAATCTTGCTCACTCTGGTTATAATTTCCTCTGGTTAATAGATGCTTCTCAGAAGATGCTTGAAGTTTATCTTTCTCTCTCCTCTCAACCAGATCGCAGAATAAAACAACACAAAACCCATTCCTAAAATCAATGATCATATTTTAGGAATGATAATGCAATATAGAAATATAAAAAATAACTAAAATACTTCTTTTAGGAATTAAACAATATATTCATAACAGACAAACAAATCAGGTATAATATTCATGCTATTATATAAGATCTGAGTAGTTATATTATTAAATCATAATAACTTTCAACTGCAAAACTATCATTCACTATCATTTACTGTGAATTTCGAGAAAACTTACACTCTCTGAATAGGTTTTTAAATCCTCAATAGGTTATGAGGTATGTCTGGAGGTGCCACAGTGCCACGTCAGTATGGGTTTTAAATCCCCAATTTTCTTTACCTCTATTTTCTCCTCTTATCTCAAATAATCACTTTACTTTATTCTCCACATGATATTTATGGCACTTTATACTTTTATTAATGTTATTATTACATTATTGTGTTCTTTCTTACCTCAGATATTCCCAAATATTAACCTTACTCCTTTCGTGTAATTTAAATGGCACTCCTCTCTCTCTTTGTGATTGTGACAATATCAGGGTGTAATATCATAAGTATTCAATAATTTAATTCCTACTCAGATCCTATATATTACAAGCATTACGTCCATCTTAATCCATACATGCATAATTTCAAAACAAATACAATGTTTCAAGTAACGAAATTAATGCATACATATTTCTAAATGAGAATATTCATTATATAACCTGGATATAATACAGTGCCAGCATAATATAATAGAGTATCCTTAAAATAAAGAGAATGTGGTGAGGATACACCAGAGAAAACTAGGAACTTTTATGGTAAACTATTATATTTTACATAGATTCGTCAATTCCTTAATATCTAGTGGAATATTACATATACATATATAAAACTCCGTATAAAAATAGCAAGAAATAGAGTACCACCTTTCTGAGCGAATCATTAAGCACTAAAACAACATACATAATTAAAATTGAGGTATACATAAGTTGCAACACATGCTTCAAGACTAAGTAAATGAGGTACACAAAAGGTAGTTTCCAGACGAATTTTTGGGTCACTCTAACTTCACTTTCCGTATGCCCATTACATTGATGATTATTCGTATTTCTAGAAATTTGCTGACAAATTCTGCTTTTGACTTCATATGCTGACAGAGTAATGTTACCATTACTTGATGTAATGGTAACAGCGTTAATGACTGTAAAATGGTGCGTTATTCTAATAATCCACACGTTCATATTCATATTCCGGGCAAATTAGCATTTTTAGGGGAAAATAATAAGGTTTTTATATTTGACAGAAAGACTTCCCAAGGATCACAAAGATCAAAAAAGTTCCCCTCCGTCAAAAGAGTGAAACCCCTATTTCTGTAGAGAAACCCCTTCTTCAGGGAGTACCTTTTCCTATATTTGCCGTTTTTTCGCCAAAACGGTGCATCATAGAAATAAAAGGTATAGCACCAAAAATGTAAAAGTAAATTTCGCACAAAAACATCTCTATGTCTATTTGCTCTAAATATTATAGTTTTTACGCAAATGAGCCTGAAAATATAAGATACATTTCCGCGAAAATCTAGCAAAATATATTCCACGCTCACATTCCGTTTAGTATCTCTTAAACTATTAACTTCTCGTCAAAATGCAATAAAGATGACTTTGTAGAGTGAAGATTCTTCTCTCATTTGTTATCCTTGTTTTGCTCTAGATATGACAGAAAAGAAACTAACAAAGAAGAAACTGTAGGTCCACAGAAATCCATATCTCGATTTCTTTTACATCAGAAGCTTTACTAGTAAATTCACATCAAAAGAACTTGTAAATAAAATGATACCGTGCATATTTCTTTCATTAAAAAAAAATCGTTCTCTCGGAGATTGAAATTACTTTCAGAAGTTTAAGAAATTAATTGTCAGCCTTATCTTTTAAAAAAAAACGGAAGTCTACGATTGGAAAGATTGATGAGAATGTTCAAATATTTGTTAAGCGGCTTCATCGCCACTACCCATGAACCAGAACAGAAGGCCTCGTTTGATTATCAACTGAACACATAAACTGCTACAAAACTAATGTATTGGCAAAGAGGTAATGGATGAATCTCTGAAAATTATAGAAACATTTGGTTAATTAAAAGTAAGACGCAAAAAGAGTGTAACCGATGTCTTCTACAACTGCCAGCGTTAAAATCGTAGGGGAAATCGTTCACTTTGATTACACTCTGTTTTTTCAGAGAAGAATTCCATTATCAAAATCTGATGAGGCGGGATTAATGAGACAAAAAAATCTGGTCTATAAGATGTTCAACGATGTCAAAGAAGGAAACATTTATGAATCGGGGAGGGAGTACGTCATAGATGGTGGTAACTTGATTCATCATGTTCTTTGGCCAAACCAAGGCTTATTTGCCGATATTTTAGTGCTACATATGTTAATTTCATTCGGAAGCAGTATGGCATTTTTTTATAGTTCACGAATAAAACAAATACAAAAGGTATTTTGCAACAACGACTAATGAAACATATTTCACTTGCATTAATATTTGATGGCAATATCTAGCTTATTGTTCCATAGGCAAAGTTTTTGAGTAATCATAAAAAATAATAATAAGCAACGCCTACACATGCACCTATGAGAGGCATTTCATAATGAAGGTATTGAAACACACTGCCCTTGATAATGCTGATGTATTTAAACGGTCCAGACTCCAAACTTAGAAGCAAATCAACATGTCACTTATTGTAGCCGGGCAAGATGTGGATTTCATGATTCTTATTACTGCACTAACTCCTGGAGAAATTGATGTTTTATTGTGTAAGGAAGCACAGGGAAATGTTCCTAGAAAAGTTGATAGTTCTTGACAAATTCACGTCGTCTAACATCTTACGCAATATCAAAGAATCAATACTGTTTGCACATTCTTTTAATGGCTGTGACACTATTTTATGGGCAAGGAAAAAATAAAACTTAGTCTTCTTAACAAGAATGATCATCTTCAAGACGTTGTGACCGTATTTAACAATCCCTATCAACACATGATGAAGTAGCAACCACTGGAGAGAAATTTATTCTTACCCTCTATAATGCTCCAACTGAAAGAGACCTCAACCGTCAAAGGTTTATTTAATTTACTAAGAATGTTCGTCATTCAAGTCATTCTGTATTGCTATCAGGTCGTCCGCCCATTTCTACAGATGCTCGACAACGCAGTCATCTACTATCATCTACTACTATCAAATTCAAATATGGCAAGAAGTAAAACAGCCAGATGTCTGAGGATGGATAAAAAACGGTGTGACTATCACCCGTCTACAAAGGTGCACCTCCAGCCCCAGCAAAGCTTCTAAAACTATTACATTGGAAAGCAGTGTGTTACATTGGTTGTGGGAAGCAGTGTAGTTGGGTTAGAAGAGTTGGTCTACGGTGTGCTCTATATGCAATGGCCAGGCATGCATGAATTCTTCACCAGACATGCATGCTGTTGATGGTCTGACATCAGACAAGGAAGACATTTTCCTATAGTAAGAAAATATGATATGAAGTAGGGATTGTGCCAACTGTAGAAGAAAATGCAGGATTGAATTAAGCCTACAGGGGTTATCATTAAAAAAAAAAAAAAAAAAAAAAAAAAAAAACGCCAGACTACCTCATGGGTGGTTTGGAAATGAGTCAACAATAAGTGCCATGATCCTGTATATCAATACTAAAATGTATCCTTAAATATATATACCTCAATTACGTTTACGTGCAATTTTTGGAAGAAATTATTCGTTTGACTCGTTTTTTTTTTTTTTTTTTTTTTTTTTAATAATACTGAAGAAAACAAGGATAGGACACAAATGAAAAATCTTCCCTTAACAACCAACTGAATTTTGACGTGAAATTAGTTGTTTCAGAAATGCATTATTTTATGTATCAGCGAATATGCATCTCCTGCTTTCGGGCTTCTTTGCGCAAAAACTATAATGTTTAGAGCCAAAAGACAGAGATAAACTTGTGTAGAATTTAATTTCTTATTACTATGAACCCATTAGCTTTTATCCATACGATGCATCTTTTTGGTGAAAAGACAGTGAATGTGGGGAAGAGTACCCCCGAAAGGGTTGGTAACCCCCCAAAAAGGGAGCTGCAACCATCTGACGGAGGGGAACTCTTTAGATCTTTGTTTCATAGCCCTTGGGGAGTCTTTCTGCCAAATAGAAAAACCTCATTATTTTTTCCCCTATTTGGCCTTTTACCGTCTAATTTTCCTGTACTATCAATGTCAGTGTGAAGAGTGCATTGTGGTCATATCATACTGAATTGACATTTTAATTTAAGAATTACTGTGAATAGTGCATTCATTACCATTATTACTATTCATATGCATATGCAGTTAGACGTGCTATGTAAAGGTGATCTGTATACCATATAATTCTTTTGAACAGGATAAATATAGTGTCTTGTTATTCCTGTATTCCTTAAAAATGAGCATCATATTTGTCTTTTAAAATACAATCAGAATTCGGCAAATTGTTACAACACTGGGTATGTCACATACTTGCTGCAAGGGGGAAAATTAAAAGATGCAATATCGCAACATAATTCTTTATTGATGATTAAGCCTGCCTTTTAAATCTGCGATGATTTTTGTCGTGTTTTCACAATAACTAACAACAACTGGTCGCCACCTACACCTACAGGGCGTTGTTGACTCTACATCACCGCATACCAACAACACAGACAGTACAAAGACAACAATCAATTTAAGGAAGATTACGTATGGCTAAACTTACTTAAATTAATTATTTGCTCTGCTCCATTCATGACTTTAGGTTAGATCTGCATGGATACTAAGTCTTCTTGACACAAGTATCTTCCTTTCAGCATCTATACACTAAGAAAATAATAGTCACTCCACTGTTTAAATGACTATTTTCATAATAGAATATATAATGCTTGGACAACAAGTGATCCACATAAGAAGACTGAAGTTACCATGTTATCTCCTACTTGATTATTTCAATGAGTTTACATTTGTGTAGTGACTTCTGATAATGAACTTACAATCACATCAAGTAGTGTTCATCACCACTTGTCACACCACAGGTACAAAGACATAGGTAGTGGCTGCATCCTGAGGCAAGTTTTAAAAAAGGCCCAGTGAGAGAAAAGGCAACTGAGTTGTGCATTTCTTTCATCATATGGGATAGGAGAAGACAAGCCAAAGAGGTGACAATAAAATTATATTATTTTAAATTACAGAAAGAAAAAAGTAGCAAAAATGAGTGTAATCATAGATAAATCACAAAGAAATCTCAGATATTAAAATAACTTGTTCTCTGAATGTAGCCATTCATACACTGGAGATAGAAGGATACATAACACATTAACACTTCTCTTGTACACAGTTGTTGTGACATTGGCCAGTACATAGTGCTGAATGTCTGACTCACATACTTATATCTCTATTGATGGGCTGATATTTACCATCCAATCATTTTGGAGATATACAATACTCACGAGATGACATCTTGCATTTGCTTTCAGACATATGGCCTTAATCAGAGATTCTGAGCCTTAGAAATTTTCAATAAGGCCAGTTTCCTTTGTTTCAGTGGAAAGGAAAATTGAAACTTACTGCAACCCAGGATAAAGCCCAAAATCCCTGACAATGACACAATGTTAAGGAGTCATGATGGGGAAAATCCATTATCACAAAATTACAACAAACTCCAATGACACATTACAGAACTAAGGCCAGACACATGTGTAGTGGTTTTTTCTTTACAATTGTGGAACTAACTGTTTCACAGCCGTATTCTAGGAATCAACTCGAGTAGGCCAATTACAGGTCAGCGTTCCCTGGAGGATACATTAGACATTCCTAGTTTTCAGTGTTTACATCAAAGGGCAGGAAAAAACAAAACAATAGCCACAGGATTAAGGAAATGGTTATATATTCCCAACACTTTTTACTCAAAGTTTTCTAAGTACCTCTTTTTGGGAAGGGTCTGGGTTCCACGTTCTCTTCCAGATAGGTACAAAAATGAAAGCCAGAAAACACTGAACTTCTGTGGTGATAGTCTGAGATCATTCCAAAAATATGGCATATTGAGTTCTTGGTACATTAACCACTCCTTACATCCTAATTACAAACAGCACATGCCTAAATCTTTAGTCACATTGATGCACAGTGTGTTAAACCAGTTTTGAGTAATTAAGGCAAATTGACTTGTAATTTTATGTACAGTAGTCACTTCAAATATGAGCTTTGATACAAGATAAAATTAACCAGTAGGTTTCTTACATCACATTGCAGACAGTATGTAGGCCTAGCTGGTGACGTCCTATAAAATGCAAATTTTCTTTCTTATACTAAGACACAATTAAGCTCTCTATATCGATATATTTCCAAAGTACAGCAAGGTCTCTGTACTGCTTTAGTTGTGTAATCCATAAAATTCTTCATAACACCAATATCAAAAACAAAATAATCAAGTATGTCTGCAGACGATCAAGGCAGAGGCATTGGTAGCAAGGAGGATTAAACACACTATTTTTCAATGTGACTTCATGGAAAGCGCTTACAGAGTGATGAGTCTGGAATAGGTAGTTTTTGGCTATTCCATACTAGGCAAAAATAATCAGTAATACTATAGAACTCTGCCTCATCCATGACTTTCATAGGAATTACTTACAGTTCTTGAATGGACAAGTATTAAATTCCTATCATAAAACAATTTTACTTTTATGCTGGAAGCCCTATTATCCGAAAGGGCTTGGGTGAATTTTTTGCAAATCACATTATGCCACATATTCTTCATAATACGCAATATTTCAGGCATTATTTTTGTTGGGAATATTGATTTCTTAACTAAATATATTTCATTCATTTAAATGATATGTCCCCAAAAATCCACAAAAATGTATCAAGGCCCTTTATTGGTAATTAAAAATTCTGCCGCTCATAATTGTATATTTGTGTAGAACTCATGCACTCACTGTGTTTTATTTACCATGTGTATACATCTTATGTTTCTAACTACTAGTCTAAAGTTCATTAAATGTCTATAGAGACTGTAACACAAATAGATGAAGATGCAGCTGAGAAATAATTAATGAGGGTCTCGGGAGCAAAGTCTCCTTAAATTGACAAGAAATGTGGGAAGTTAAATGTGAATACAGTATATTATTTGATTAGTACCAATGACAGAAAATAATGTGGCATTTGAAAAGGTATAGAAAGAGATATAGATAATGGTTGAGATGATCTATTTGATCTTAATATAGACTGTACATTCAATAATTGTAGATACTTTGAGTCAAATGATTAAATTATTTATTGGAACACATTTATATCTCCAAATTCACAATTACAGTTGTGATATGGTGACATTTAGAAAAAAAGATGTGTCCAAAGCATTACAAATGCAGCCTTAATTTGCATCTACGCTCTAATTCACAACTTGTTGTTAATCTATGCAAACAAGGACACTATCATTAGTATTCAAATGACTAATCATTCCGTATTCACAAAAATTGCCCAGTACAGGACATGTTAAATACATGAGTTACACATACATTTTGTGTCCTAATATGGATCTGATTTTGGTCAAACCTTAAAACCTCTCAGACTTTAGCTAAATGAGGAATAGGTGACATGAGACAAAAGTAATAGGTATTTACATTAATCTTACTGATTCTATTCCATTCAGTCTCAAAAAAATCCTAATTGATTGCTCTTGGACACATGTCGGCCAACATGGGTTGACCTATACAATGTTAAACCCAGGGAGCATTATTGTGCTAATTCTTATTCGTGCCTCTAGAAATATATCTTCATTTACATGTGGACTTAACAGCAACTATTGGTCTCAAATAAAGATGCTCTTTTATTCCAGTTCCTGCAGCATTATTACCCATCATGACATAACAGTTCCGCAGCAGGACATTGGAAGGTGCCATAGGGCGCGCTACATAGATAACCACTCGTTCAGTGACCTTGTAGTGGCTGCTTGTAATTGGTCGGGAGTAGGAATGGTCTGGGTCTATCCGTGGGCATGTAGTGCATTAAGTGGGTACGAGCAGGAGGGTAGGGACAAGCAGAGGGTAATTAGAGTACCCCTGGGTGTTAGCACTGACAGGAGCCGTTTTGTGGTTGAGGATTCTCCGTGAGCCTTGTCCCCTTGTTTGCATTCACCAAATTGGGGTCCGTATCCAGACTTTCAGACATCTTGTCACAAATAATATCCACCAAGCGCTCAAACACAGCCTGGAATAAAAAGGAGAAATTATGAAATAAATAAAAATTTGAGATAACTTCCTTATATCACATGAGTGTTATGTGGAAACAGCAGTCATAAAGCTTAAAAAGAAATGTTTATATACAGTAGTTTAGTATCATAGATATTTTACAAATTAAAGAAAAAAAAATCATATCAGTAATAAAGAGAACACAGCAATAAAATAAGAAACCTCTATAATGCCACTTCACTACCTTGACATTGATGTTTTCCTTTGCTGAGGTCTCGTAAAACTCGAGACCAAGCTGGTCAGCGAGCTGCTTGCCCCTTTCGTAGGAGATGACTCGCTCGTCTTCCATATCACACTTGTTACCCACGAGAATGACCTGAGCATTGTCCCAGGAATAGGTCTTTATTTGTGTGCACCTGTTGATTAAAGGACGGATTTGTAAATCTCTATATCATCATTATCAAAGTTGTACAAATGAGTTAATCTATAGATTAAACATGAATGTATCTGAGGCTGTGGGACTGGTATTAGTATTTACCTATAAAACAAATCAGATGAAAAAGACAAATATGAATGAATGAATGTAAAATATGTTTCCCTGATTCAGCAGACCTTAAAAAACATGAAAATGCTTTCAATTTCTTGATATGTCTCAATATCTGTTTAACAGTATAAACACCTATATATATATATATATATATATATATATATATATATATATATATATATATATATATATATATATATATATATATATATATATATATATATGATTGTAATGGAAATATTCCACTTTTTACATGGCTGTCCTTTTTCTAAATAAGAAATACTAAAGAAAGGATGAGATGTGTGCACATACATGAGTGCATTTATGTGTGTGTGTGTATGTGTGTGTGTGTGTGTGTGTGTGTGTGTGTGTGTGTGTGTGTGTGTGTGTGTGTGTGTGTGTGTGTGTGTGTGTGTGTGTGTGTGTGTGTGTGTGTGTGTGTGTGGTGTGTGTGCATGTGTGGTGTGTGTGTGTGTGTGTGTGTGTGTGTGTGTGTGGTTGTGTGTGTGTGTGTGTGTGTGTGTGTGTGTGGTGTGTGTGTGTGTGTGTGTGTGTGTGTGTGTGTGTGTGTGTGTATGCAGTGTGCAAATGTGTGGTGTGTGTGCGTGTGGGTGCATGTGTGTGCGTTTGCATGTGGGGACTGTGTGTGTGTGTGTGTGTGTGTGTGTGTGTGTGTGTGTGTGTGTGTGTGTGTGTGTGTGTGTGTGTGTGTGTGTGTGTGTGTGTGTGTGTGTGCATGCATGTGTGTGTGCATGCATGTGTGTGTGTGCATGTATGCATGTGTGTGTGTGCATGTATGCATGTGTGCATGCATGCATGTGTGCATGCATGCATGTGTGTGTGCATGCATGCATGTGTGTGTGTGCATGCATGCATGTGCATGCATGCATGTGTGCATGATGCATGTGTGTGCATGCATGTGTGTGCATGCATGTGTGTGTGTGTGTGTGTGTGTGTGTGTGTGTGTGTGTGTGTGTGTGTGTGTGTGTGTGTGTGTGTGTGTGTGTGCGCGCACGTGTGTGCATGTGTGTGTGTGTGCGTGTGCATGTGTGTGTGCGTTGCATGTGGGTGCGTGTGTGTGTGTGTGTGTGTGTGTGTGTGTGTGTGTGTGTGTGTGTGTGTGTGTGTGTGTGTGTGTGTGTGTGTGTGTGCATGCATGTGTGTGTGTGTGCATGCATGCGTGTGTGTGTGCATGCATGCATGTGTATGTGTGCCTGCATGCATGCATGTGTGTGCCTGCATGCATGCATGTGTGTGCATGCATGCATGTGCGTGCATGCATGCATGTGCGTGCATGCATGCATGTGTGTGCCATGCATGCATGCATGCATGTGTGTGCATGCATGCATGTGGTGGCATGCATGCATGTGTGTGTGCATGCATGTGTGTCTGCATGCATGTGTGTGTGTGTATAAATGTATGTGTGTGGCATGCATCCATGTGTGTGGGCATGCATGCATATGTGTGTCATGCATGCATGTGTGGGTGTCCGTGTGTTTGTATGTGTGTGTGCGTGTGCAAGCTTGTATGTGCGAGCGCGCGTGTA
This sequence comes from Penaeus vannamei, assembly GCF_003789085.1. Lineage (NCBI taxonomy): Eukaryota > Metazoa > Arthropoda > Malacostraca > Decapoda > Penaeidae > Penaeus > Penaeus vannamei. Next base: position 1,160,358 of record NW_020870888.1, on the reverse strand, counting down.
TGTGTGCGTGTGCGTGTGCGTGTGTGTGGTGTGTGTGTGTGTTGTGTGTTGTGTGTGTGTGTGTGTGTGTGTGTGTGTGTGTGTGTTGTGTGTGTGCGCGCGCGTGTGCGTGTGCGTGCGTGCGTGCGTGTATGCGTGCGTGTTTGTGTGTGTGAGCGCGCGTGCGCGCGTTAGGAAAAGGCACATGAAAGTGAGCACAAATCATATCTTCTTTTTTTTCTTTTTTTAGTTATTTAACATGTTGCCAGAGTTTGCCCGTCAATCTTTTTTTATCGCCTGTGATAAAGTGAAATGTGTGTTGCTGCGCATCAGCATAAAAAGAAGTGACAGCCATTTACAGCCAGGGATTGGTGTCCAATTTTAAGTTGGCTGAGATAATTCCCATATCAGGACAATATGGTAATAAACGATCATGAAAGCCTTTAGAGAATAGTTTTTTTTATCTTTTTTTTTTTTTTTTTATAAGGATATACGGGATTCCTACAACACTTTATAAGCCAATCGAGAACCCAAACGTCCACAGAGCTTTTGAAGTGTTGTGACATGAACAGAAATAGTTAAAGCACTGGTCTCCCCATGTTCCCTTCGAATTATATGTGTATGTGCATGGCGTGTATATTAGTTTATTTAAAGTTTATTTAAGTAGCTTTAAATTTAAAGCTACTGGAAGAAAATATTTCGATGTTCCTACATCCTATGCTTGTTCAAAGGTGGTGGACGCTGATAGGAAGAAAACGCAATGAAATAAATTGAAAAAGAAATACCAAAAGTCCGATTTAAGTTGGAAGAATCAAGTTGTGATGAGAAGATTTGCTTTAACGTGAATGTGGGACACTTGCCAGAGGCGATGGCGCTGCGAACAAGCAGTCTTTTTGCCTCTTGCAGACACACCGCATGCAGATGCATACATGCCGACGATAAAACTGTCCTTTCGCATTGTGTTTATGCTGAGGAACAATGCTGTGAGTGTGTACCAGAATACTCGGACAGGGTGATGCTTTAGATAAATTACGTGGGAGTTTAGAGGTTGATAAAACACGGAGCAAGTTTTCGAGTGCGTAGGCGTAGCAATGCCTGAGAGCGATCGAGCGCCGCCGCGGTAATTGAGCTGCACTAATCCTGCAAAGTCACGTTTTTAATCAAGCGATTTTTCTTTATTGCCCGAGCTTAAAAGAAGCAATAAACCCACGGCCGATCTGACACGTGCTTCTCGCCTGGGTCTATGCGCCTTCCAGGAAGCTGTCACATTTCTGTCACCAGTGTCATGTCGTGTCACTTATCATGTTCCCAAGATACCTTTCCCCTTTCAAGGGACGTGAGAAGACCCAATGCCTCCGGGAATTCTGAGTGACTTACAACCGACACCTACTGGGCGACTGACAAATCATCTGAATAACTAACAGATCATAAATATTGCATTCTAGGTTCCAAATATCAAGCCTCAACCTAAACCCTGTCTTTATCACATCTTTTCTATCCAATTATCATCTCTTATCTCCGAGACAATTATCTATCCTCCCCTCGATGCCTTCCTCCTCAGTTTTAAGACTTTAATGCTTGCCCTCACGTTTCGAGCGCAGACCTAAAGATTCGGCTGCTGTCAATATTCTCCAGGAAAAACACTCCTCACTCGAGACCCCCTCACGCCTCGACAATGATGCTTCACTGGGAGAAAATCTCGAGAAGAGTCAGCGGTTCACGACCCTTCAGCTTCCACGAAGAAGAAAAAAAATAAAATAAAAAATTTGTATTGATTGTGACTGTGACTTCTGGCGAGTGTCTTGGAATATACTGCTCTATGGAAGGGAAAGAGAGAGAGAGAGAGAGAAAGGGAGGGAGGGAGGAGGGATGAGAGGAAGGGAGAGGGACAGGGAAAGAGAGAAAGAGAGAGACGGACAGACAGAAAGACAGGGAGAGACAGAGACACAGAGGGAGAGAGAAGGAGTTTCCCATGTTAGTGAAAAATAAAACAGTGACGATGATAATAATAATGACGATAGCAAACAGAATAAACTAATAAACTAATGAGCTGATGAGAACAGTAATAGCAATAATGACGTTAGAAAGCATGAAAATGATGATGACGTTGATAATAATGGCAAACGATGATAATAATAATAATCATTATAATAACATCAATAACAACCATAATAATAATGATGATAATAATCATAACAACCATATGATGATGATAACAGCAAAAATATAGTTATTAAGATAATCATTATTATCATCCTCGCCATCATCATTTTAACCATAAAACTATAGTGATGATAGTGATGGATATCCCATCATAATAGCCATCATAACATTATTATTAATACAATCATTGACATTATATGCCTACCATTGCAATCTTTCTATCACTACTTCCCCTCCCTTCTCCCTCCTCCCTCCTTTCTTCCTTGCCTCTCTCCCTCTTTCTCTGTCTCTCCTTCTCTCCCTCCCTTTTTCCATCCTTTGTTCCCTCTCCCTCTCCCTACCACCTTCCCACATCTCCCTTTCTCCATCTCCCTCTCTCCCTCTCTCCCTCTCTCCCCCCCCCTGCCTCCCTCTCTCCCTCCCACTCTCCCTCTTCCTTTACCACCCTCCCCTCCCCTCTCCCTCTCCCTCCCATTCTCCCATTCCCTCTCCCTCACCCTCCCACTCTCTCCTTCTCCCTCTTCCTCCCACTCTCCCTCTTCCTTTACCACCTCCCCTCTCTCCCTCTTCCTTTACCACCCTCCTTCTCCCCTCCCTCTCTCCCTCCCTCCCTCCCTCCCTCCCCTCCCTCTCTCCCTCTCCCTCCCACTCTTTCCCTCTCCCTCTCCCTCTCCCATCCCTTCCCTCCCCCCTCTCCTCCCTCCCCTCCCCTCCTCCCTCCCTCTCCCTCCCCCTCTCTCCCTCTCCTCCCACTCTTTCCCTCTCCCTCCCTCTCCCTCCCTTCCTCCTCCCTCCCTCCCTCCCTCCCTCCCTCTCTCCCTCTCTCCCTCTCCCTCAAGCAATAAAGAAGGAACGCGGCCGCCATCGCTCCCGTTCTTCCTTTGCAAAATATCTCACGACGCCGCAGAGGAGACGAAAAATCTGCGGTCATTTTCCCTCTTGCTTCGAAGGCGGGAAGCGGTGGCAAGGCGGGGGAATCGCCATGATAGTATTTACTTTTTTTTCTCTTCTTTTTTTTTTTTCTTTTTTCTTTTCTTTTCTCTTTTTTTCCTTTTTTTTATCTATTTTTTTTTTATTTTCCTTATTTTTTTTTTCTTTTTTCTTTTCTCTTTTCTTCATTTGTTTTTTTTTTTTTTCCTTATTTTCTCTTTTTTTCTCTCTCTCTTTTCTGTTCATTTTCTTTGCTCGTTATTTTTTCTGGTGGTTTCGGATTTTTCCTTCTCTCACTATTTTTTTCGGTTTTCTTTCTGTGTATTTGTGTCTGTTTGTCTGTCTGTCTGTCTGTCTGTCTGTCTGTCTGTCTGCCTGTTTCTGTCTATTTCTCCCACTTACTCTACCCTCCTCTACCCCTTCTCCCACCCACCCTTCCCCCTCTCCTCCCTCCCCTCTCCCTCCCACCCTTCCCCCCTCTCCCCCCTCTCCCCTCTCCCTCCCTCCCCCCTCTCCCACGCCCACTTCTTGCACATTCTCGCCATAAATTCCAACTGACGGAATGAGGATCATGTTGCACTGGGCTTGGAAAGGAAGTTTATATATATTAAGTGGAGGGAGTTTATATTAAGTGGAGGGAGTATGTATTAAGTGGAGGGAGTATGTATTAAGTGGAGGGAGTAAGTAGAGTGGAGTTTATATTAAGTGGAGGGAGTATGTATTAAGTGGAGGGAGTATTATTAAGTGGAGGGAGTTATATTAAGTGGAGGGAGTATATATTAGTGGAGGGAGTTTATATTAAGTGAGGGAGTTTATTAAGTGGAGGGAGTGTATTTGGAAAGAGTTTTATTAAGTGGAGGGAGTATATTAAGTGGAGGAGTATGCATCAAGTGGAGGGAGTATGCATCAAGTGGAGGAGTATGGTGAGAGTGAGGAGTATATATTAAGTGGACGGAGTATGATTCAGTGGAAGTATGTATCAAGTGGAGGGGAGTATGTATTAAGTGGAGGAGTTTATATTAAGTGGTGGAGTATATATTAGCGGAGGGAGTATGATTCAGTGGGAGTAGGTATGTATCAAGTGGAGGGAGTATATATTAAGTGGAGGGAGTTTATATTAAGTGGAGGGAGTATATATTAAGTGGAGGGAGTATGATTCAGTGGGAGTATGTATCAGTGAGGGAGTATGTATCAAGTGGAGGGATATGAGTGGAGGAGTATATATAAAGTGGAGGGAGTTTATATTAAGTGGAGAGTGGAGGGAGTATGATTAGTGGGAGTATGTATCAAGTTTATATTAAGTGGAGGAGTATGATTCAGTGGAGTATGTAACATCAGTGGGAGTATTATCAAGTGGAGGGAGTATGTATTAAGTGGAGGAGTTTATATTAAGTGGACGGAGTATATTATTAAGTGGAGGGAGTATATTAGTGGGAGTATGAGTGGAGGAGTATATTAAGTGGAGGGATATATTAAAGTGGAGGGAGAGTATATATTAAGTGGAGGAGTGGAGGGAGCATATATTAAGTGGAGGGAGTATACATTAAGTGGAGGGAGTTAAGTGAGAGTGGAGGAGAGTGGAGGGAGTATACATTAAGTGGAGGGAGCATATATTAAGTGGAGGGAGTATTGATTAGCGTGAGCGACTCCCACCAAGCCCAGACGTCCTCCCTTTCCACTCCTCTCGGGACTGCCACTTTAATGCCCTCTTTCCTTTCTCCTTCCCTTCTACTCCTCTCCCTTCGTCTGGCTCCGTTTCTCCTTCACTCCTCCTTGTTGCAGTCTTTCTCTATTTTTAACTTCTCTTTCGTTATCTCCATTGTTTATCTCCTTCCTTTCTCCTCCTCTCCCTTCGTCTGGCTCCTTTTCTCCTTCTCTGCTCCTTGTTGCAATCTTTCTCTTTTTTTCACTCTCTTTCGCTGTCTCCATTTTCCCTCATCATTCCTCTCCTGTTGCTTGTCTCCCTCTTTTTCTCCTTTCCTTTCACTCCTTTCCCTCCTTTTACTCCATCCTTTCTCCCCATTCCTTTTCCCTTACCTCCCTCTTTTCTCTTTCCCTTCACTCCCTCCTTTCTCTTTTTCTCCATGGTCTTCCCTCTCTTATGGTCTTCTTATTCCTTTTCCCTTGCCTCCTTCTTTTCTCTTTCTCTCTACTCCCTCCTTTCTCCTTCTCCTTATTCCTTTTCCCTTGCCTCCTTCTTTTCTCTTTCTCTTTACTCCCTCCTTTCTCCTTCTCCTTATTCCTTTTCCTTACCTCCTCTTTTCTCCTCCTTTCTCCTTCCCTTTACTCCTTTCTCGTCCAGAGACCAACCCACGACCCACCATCTCCCCCTTCTCCATTTCTCCATTTCTCTTTCCTTCTCCTTCCTCTTTCCCCTTGCCTCCCTCCTTTCTCTTTCCAATTTCCCCTCTCCCGTCCAAGAGACCAACCACTCCCACCCACCACCCACCCACCTAACCCACCTAAACCCACCCACACACACAACCAAACCCACCCACACACCCAAAAAAACCCACACACACACCCAACCCCCCCCCCTACCCATACCCACACACCACCCACACACCCACCAAAACCCACACACCCACCAAACCACCCCCTCCCCTACCCAACCCCCTCCCCCTAACGTCCCCACACCCAACATCCCCACCACACCCCCCTCATACTCACCAATCCTGGACGCTGTTGAAAGACTCCTCGTTCGTCACATCGTACATAAGGATGAAACCCATGGCGCCCCTGTAGTATGCAGTGGTGATCGTCCTGTACCGCTCCTGCCCGGCTGTGTCCTGGGGGAGGGAGCGGAGGCGTCAGGGTCTCGCTTTGGGGGGATGAGAGTGGGTGGTGGTGAGTGGGAGTGAGTGGGTGGCGTTAGGATCTCGCTTTGGGGGGGTGAGAGTGGGTGGTGGTGAGTGGGAGTGAGTGGTGGTGGGGTGGGAGAGGTGGGTGGAGTGGGTGGTGGTGATGAGTGGGAGTGGGTGGTGAGTGGGAGAGGTGAGTGGGAGTGAGTGGTGGGGAGAGGGTGGTGGGAATGAGTGGTGTTATTGGGTGGGAGTGGTGGTGGTGAGTGGGAGTGAGTGGTGGTAAAAGGTGAGAGTGAGATATGGTGAGAGTGAGTGGTGGTGGTGGTGAGTGGGAGTGAGTTGTGAGAGAGGAGTGGTTTGAAGTGAGTTGTGAGAGAGGAGTGGTGGTGATTTAACTTGTGGTGCTAGGATAAATGGTGATTGTGGTATGAGTGAGAACGGTGGTGAGAATGAGTGAGAGTGGCGGTTGTGTGAGAGTGTGATTGGTGTTGGTGTGAGGTCGCGGTCAAAGAGCTGTAATATTCTTTTTTTGTGGGTCGTTGTCACGGTCCAAAAGCTACGAAGGTAGTTAAGGGGCCGGCGCAGTAGTTTTCGTAGTTGGTTTATGGAAAAAGTTTTGAAAGTACTTTGTGGGTCGAGACACTTTCCTGTGGTTGTGATCTGAAAATAGTGACAATCGTTTCTGAAAAGAAAGCCCTTGGAAAAGGCTAGATCAGTAGTAACTCGAGGAGGTGTCATTGCTTGTTTTGATGATTGTTCAGTGAAAATATAACCATTAAAATAATTATTTCCCATCCTTTTTGAAAATTGAAAAGACCAAAACGATCGACCATATTCACAAAGCATCCGTAACTTTTCTGACGTCATCAAAATAATGTGCTTTTTTCCTAAAAATAGAATCAGACGCCACGACACCTCCTCGAGTTGCTACTGATCTATCCTTTCCCTAAAGCCCTTGCTTAAGAACGTGTTAAAGGCCCGGCGAGTGTGGGTAGCAGCCGTAGCACTGACCAGGCCCGGTTCTACAGGGAAGGCTAGATCAGTAGCAACTCCGAGGTGTCATGGCGTCTGACACATGGGGGTAATTTTGATGACGTCACAAAAGTTACGGATCCTTTGTCAATCGGGTCGATCATTTTGGTCTTTTCAATTTTTTAAATAGGATGGAAAATAATGATTTTAATGGTTATATATACACTGAACAATCATCAAAACATGACACCTCCTAGAATTGCTACTGATCTAACCTTCCCCCGGTTCTACGTCACGCGCCAAGAGAATTTAACCGTTAACCACCCACGCTAACCTAACAGCTCTTTGTCCTTGCCACGACCAGTTCTCCGCGTTTCAAGCCTACGAATTATACACAAGTAATGGGCCATCGCGGTCAAGAACATGGACGGGAAAAGTGCATACGTTCTCCGTCAAGTCAGCCGAATGACGTCACACACATGCACACGCATGCACACACACACACACACACACACACACACACACACACACACACACACACACACACACACACACACACA
>NW_020870888.1:1130450-1132950 GCF_003789085.1 Penaeus vannamei | reverse complement strand
CTCTTTCTTTCTCTCTCTCTCCTCTCTCACTCCTACTCCCTATCCCTCTTTCTCTAAGTCTTCCCTACTCCTCCCCCTCTCCCTTTTCTCTCTCTCCCCACTCCCACTCTTACTCTCTCTTTCTCTCTTCGTCCCACTCTTTCTCTTTCTTCCTCCTACTCTATCTTCTCGCTTCTCTCCTCTCTCCTCTCTTCACTCTTCACTCTCAACTCCCACACCCAGTCTCTTTCTTTCTCTCTCTCCCTCTCTCACTACCCTCCCACTCCCACTCCCACTCCCTCTCCCTTCCCTATCCCATTCCCTCTCCTTCCTTTTCCTCTCCCTCTCCCCTTCCCCTCTCCCTCTCCTCCTTCCACTTCCCCTCTTCTCTCTCTCTTCGTCCCTCTCTCTCTCTCTTTCTCTTCCTCCTACCTTATTTTCTCTCTCCTCTCTCCTCTCTCCTCTCCTCACTCACCACTCCCATTCCCACTCCAAATCTCCTTCTTTCTCTTTCTCTCATTCTTACTCCCTCTCTCCCTCCTACTCCTTCTCCATCTCCCCCTTCCCATCCCCCTCTCCCTCTCCCCCCTCTCTCTCTCTCTCTCTCTCTCTCTCTCTCTCTCTCTCTCTCTCTCTCTCTCTCTCTCTCTCTCTCTCTCTCTCTCTCTCTCTCTCTCTCTCTCTCTCTACTTTATTTTGTTATTTTTCCTCCCACTCTTTCTGTCATCTCTCCCTACTTCTACCTCCTCTTCTCTTTCAACTATATCTCTTGCTCTCTCTCTTCATCTACTTCTCTCTCTCCCTCTTCTTCTATTTTTTATATCCTACCTCTACCTCTCCTTTTCTTCCTCCTTCTCCATCTCCTGCTACCTGATTCCTGTTTCGCTATCACACACACACACACACACACCACACACACACACACACACACACACACACACACACACACACACACACACACACACGCACGCACACACACACACACACACACACACACACACACACACAACACACACACACACACACAGAGCACAAGCAAGTCACAGCAAGCTTTAGCAAGCCCAAACAAGCCCAAGCGAATATCCGGATGCAAACCGGCGAGCTTGCAAACTCCCGAATTAGCATACACAGCTTTTTACACACACACACACACACACCACACACACACACACACACACACACACACACACACACACACACACACACACACACACACACACACACACACACACACACACACACACACACACACACACACACACACACACACACACACACAGAACATCCTCGATAAAAGGTAAATTCTATCCTAACACCTACACTTTATTCCAGCCGACCACAGCTGGACCCACCCCCACCCCCCCCTCCAACCCTCACCTCCATCTGGCAGCGTAACTTACTTAGTGAACACAACAGCTGTATCATCTCATACGGCAGCTGCACCATCCATTTTCCTCGGGTGAGGGTGGTGTGCTGCCTCTAGAAGATTGCGGGTTCGGTGTCTACCACGGTGTCTGTGGGATGGGGGGGGGGGGGGCAGTACGTTGGGGTAAGGGGAGGTGTTAATAGGGGAGTGGCGGTGGGATAAGGTGATGGTGATGGGGGATTGTGGTGGGTGATGATGATAAGGTGGTGGGGGGATTGATGAAGGGTAAAGTGATGGGGGGGGATTGATGAAGGGTGGTTGGGGGATGGTGGTGATGGTGGTAAGGGGGTTAAAGTGGTGGTGAGGGGGAGTGGTTTTGGTGGTGAGGGTGGGGTGATTGTAATGATGGGGGAGTGGTGGTGGTCGTGATGATGATCTGCAACGATGATGATGATTATGATAATGACGATGATGATGATGATGACAGGAACAACAACAATAACAATGATAAAAATAACAACAATAATAACACTAATACCAACAATACAAAAAAATATCCACCATATCCCACCCTCTACCCTGCAAAAAAAAAAACTCCATCCTCTACTCACCCAAAAAACCCAAAACCGAAAGAAAAACCGTCTTGACCTTGAAGTCTATCCCTACTGTACTGACGAAGGCCGACGTGAAGGAGTCGTCGGCGTAGCGGAAGAGGAAGGAAGTCTTGCCCACGGAAGAGTTGCCAATAATCAGGAGTTTGAACATGTAGTCAAAGTTCTGGTCGGCGGCATCCTTCTGCCAGCGGTTATCTTGTGACACTGCCATCTGCGGGAGAGAGAGAGAGAGAGTGTGTGAGAGTGGGAGAGAGGGAGGGAGGGGGGAGGAAGGAGGGAGAGTGTGTGAGAGTGGGGAGAGTGGGAGAGGGAAGAAGGGAGGGAGGGAGTGTGTGAGAGTGGGAGAGGGAAGGAGGAGAGAGAGAGGGGAAGAAGAAGAGGGAGAGTGGGAGAGGAAGAGAGGGGGGAGAGAGGGAGAGGGAGGGAGGGAGGAAGAGTGGGAGAGGGACACTGCCATCTAGAGAGAGAGAGAGAGAGAGAGAGAGAGAGAGAGAGAGAGAGAGAGAGAGAGAGAGAGAGAGAGAGAGAGAGAGAGAGAGAG
>NW_020870888.1:1098102-1120602 GCF_003789085.1 Penaeus vannamei | reverse complement strand
ACACCCTGAAGCCTACCTCCTGGAATTTCCCCGAAATCACTAAAATCCACAGAAACTTGCATCACCCAAGACACGGCGGCTGTTCAATTCACCTCCCCACAACCCCCAAAACCACAAAAAACAACCCATTTCCCCAAATCAAATCCAACACCGACCTAAAACCCCACCGAATCACCCCCCATCCTAACCTCCACGCCCCAAAGAACCCACAAAACCCCCAGAAAGGAACCCAAACCGAAAATAGCGGACGTGGCAACAGAGAAGAGCGCGGGGAGGTGAACGGAACGGCGGGCGTGGCACCGAGAAGCCCCTCCGTCGTCACTCGAGCCAAATCGCCCGTCTGCGTCACCCTTGGCACGAAGCCCTACCGAGCCTCACCTAAACGGATTATTTTTAGCCAAAGAAGGGGGGGGACGAGTCTCCTGAGCTACGGAAAACATGACTGAGGATAAGAACGGCGTGAAGAACGGCGAAGCCAACACCGAAATGGCACCGCAGGAAGATGGTACCAAAGTTCCTCTCACGGACAATGAGTGCCCCGAGGTAAGGGCCCGTAAAATGGCTTTCTCTGACTCAAGGTCGTCTTGGAGGGGATATATTGTCCTCTCGCTTGGTTTAGGGAAGAATTAGATAATGTGGGGCCTATTTACGCTGTTTTTTTGGTTGTGGAGTTGGGTTTCGTGGAGAAATATTGACTGAGGAATTCCTTAGCATATGGTGTTGGTTACGTGAGGTCTACGGAATATGGTGTATTTTCCTGTTATGTTTCGCTTAAAATATTGTTTTTTGGAGGAATTTAAAGGAATTTTGATGGGAAACGGTGAAATTATTGTTGTAGCTCAATGTTAGACTAAAAAAAAAACTAAGTTGCTTCTTTGTGTTGAGTGTAAGTGCAGGGATGTGAGAATTGGAGTATACAGACGAGAATTTATTTTTTTACGTATTTCTCACCTTTTTACTCTAATAATAATGATATTAAAAAGATATTGATCAGCAAGAAAGCAATATTGAGCGTATCTGACTTGCAAATGGAGAGGGTAAACTATTAGAGTGAGTGAGTTTGGGATTTGGGTTTTTTTGGGATTTCTGTTCTGTAGAAAAACCCTTGAAAGAAATGGGAAATTGTCTTTGTCAAGTGATATTTAGCTGATATATAAAGAGTGAAAGCAACTGATGTTTAACCCCCCCCTCCTCCCTTAAGAAATAAAAGTAGAGATGCAAACTAAAAAGTGGGAAGAATTTTTGAACCGAGGACTGTATCTGCCTGAGATTAGCCGTAGGATTGCTGTGACTTCCGGACCTTTGGTGTAACAGTGAAGCCCAACAAACTTTGATAACGACGAGAAAGAGCTGGGACTAGTTCCTTTTTCTCTGAGGCAAATCACCAGAATGGTCAACTCTCTAACATTGCCGGAATATATGCTGGGAGGAGTTTTTTGGTCTTTTCAGAGTGCCAAAGGCGTGGATGCTAGCGAGCTGCTTTGGGTGCATCTTTGATAAACTATTTTAGGTTCATATTTATTTCTCCAGACTGTTTTCATTTGCTTATAGTATTGTTTTGTAAGCTAATGGAGAGCATTACCTTGTTTCAAGATTTATGGAAAATGGCTTTATTATGTTCCTTTTAATCATATAAAGGAATAAAGTTTTATAAAATACCTCTATGCTTGGCAAGGGCAAGAAACCTCAATCTTGTGTATTCTTGCAAGAATACGTTTAGATATCTCTTTATCATGAAAGAAGGAACGAACCAGTTGAAGCTCCATTTTGTGAAAAATAGTATCAGGGCCCAAAAGCAACATCGATTGTAGGACGACTCCATTAGTAGTTTGGACAAAGACTTTGGCTTTCAATCACTTATCACATTTCAAGTGTATTTTGGTTGAATGCCACTGTCGTAATTACAATAAAGACTTCTTGTAAGCTTATCTCCTAAATTTATCAACACATCTATCAAATCATGACCTTATTTAGAATTAACAATTAATGTTGATAGCCATTCACAATATTAGGAAAGAAATGGAAAAGACAGATAAACAAATTAGCCAAAAGTATCAGTGAATATTATAAAGGAAATCAGAAAGACAGAAAAACAATTAAGCTTAAAAGTGTCACTGTGATTATGTGTGGTTTTAACCATTTTTATATTTCTTTCCCTTCAACAGGCAAAGTTCACCCAGAGTGACCCTCCAAATGGCGACGCAAGGATTGACATGGGAACAGTCCCTGCATTCTCAGGCCTTACTAAGGAGGAGTTGATGAAGTACAGCGATGACCCTTTCTGGGTGCGACTGCGCTGGGCCCTCTTCATCATCTTCTGGTTAGTATGACTTTCTTTCTTACATTGAAATGTGTATGGATTATCCAAGGTTATTGTTTATTGGATGATGTAATGGGAATTGTCATTTAGGTGAATCGTTTGGATATTGTTAAGTGGTCGCTAGCCAAAGGAAGGTAATGGAAGAATGATGTTAATATCTTATTCTCCTTTGTTATTTCAGGCTTGGTTGGGTGGCCATGCTTGTGGTTGCTATTGTAATTATCATTCAGGCTCCACGCTGCGCTCCTCAAGAGAAACTGGAATGGGTTCAGGAATCGGCAATACTTCAGTATGATGTGGTGAACGGTGTCGATGCTGACAGCTCTGGCGATGTGAATCCTAATGGTGGGTTTCCAAATTGTCTTCTGTCTGTCTGTCCCGGTTGATTCCTGTGCTGTGTTTTCAAATTTTCTTTTGTCTCTCTCAATGGAGTTTTCAAATTTTCCTTTGTCTGCCATTTCCAAGCGAGTGAGAGAATAATGAATGAATAGAGGAAGATTGTAATGAACAGAATCTCATGATTGAAATAATGGAAAACTTTTTTATTTTCTTGCAGATGTGGTTGAAATGGCAAAGGTACTTGGTATGACATCGGTGTATCTGGAAGATTTGATCAGTCCTCTGGACTTTGAGAAGGAGTCTGCCGCATACGATTCGGAAGAAATTAAGAATATTCTTGCTGTAAGTATTTTGCCGTTATGTTTGTGAAGACTTGTTTTATTCCATGTCCAGCTGTTTATTCCAGTAAAATTGGGAGGTCTGTAGGTACAATTGCTAGTATGCTAGTATTATAACTATTTTTTTTATTTTTTCTTTATTGATATAAACATGATTTTAAATTTTTCTTTCTTTTGTTTTATGGCAATTTCAGAGCCTTTTGAAGATGGTGTTTTGATCGCCTCCTTCTCCTTTCCCTTCTAGCACTTCCTCACTTCGTGATGAAAACGATTCTTACGTATTGTCTGATCTTAACAGGTTGCCAAGGAGAACAACCTGAATGTGATCACTGACTTCGTTCCGTCACAAGTCAGCGCTGACAACAGTTGGTTCAAGAATGACAGCTACAAGGACTTCTTCATACCAAACTCTGGTGGGGAGTTCAACTTCAGCAACCCAGACCTGATTTCAGCTTTAACGGTAAGTTGAAAAACAAAATGTCCGACTACTTTTCATCATCACATTGTTGTATCATTAAAGTAATTTATTAGCTGTTGTTTTTTTATTATTGGTAATGTGGGCCTCATTATTCTTATCATTGATATGAAAGGTATTATCACTTTATTTGTCATTTTTGTGAATAAGTTTAATATATATATATTTTGCTATTTACATTGTCTCTCATGCTATTATTGCAGCTAACCTTGACATCATTATTCACTTCATTATTCATCTTATTACAGGATGTCCTGAGGGATGTGTGGGTTAGCAAGGGCGTGAAAGCGTTCTTGATGGCCAATGCAGACACACAGGAACTTCGAGATGCTAGGGATACTATCAACGCTGCTCTCAAGGATGAGGTTGATGGGTATGTATGCAGAGAATACTCTTGTGTGGATGTTCTTAGAGTGACTATAAGAATACTTAAACATAGGGAAAACTAGTAGCAATTGCAAGAATATATGGGACGTAAGCTTACTGTGTTTCCTTTGCTTATTTCTTTAAGTGCAAGGATGTTCACAATAGACCAGTTGTTTCTTGATTATTATTATTAGACTTTTTTGAGAAATATTTTGTAAATATATAATGTAAATATTTTTTTGATTTATAAATTATGCAATTAGTTACAAGATAGAACTGTCAGAGAAGTAATTGAGTCTCCTGTGTAAGAAATTTTGTTGACATAATTATTTGATTTCCATAGGGCTGTTGTGAGCAACGTTACTGACATGAGCAATGAACTGGTGAGCGGCTTCAACGCGGAGATGTTCAAGGCATTCCTCGATGGACATGTTAGTGACTGGACGTACTATAAGGTAAGCTAAGGAATGGATAGAGAACCTTTATTTAAGCTGGTACAAATGCAGATATAATGCACCAATAGGAAATTGTTTTTCATATAAGATAATATTAGATTTTTAAAGTTTGGACTTTCCTTTTCAGTACAACCCCAAGGTAGCTGAAAGCAAGATCACTCCGGAGATGGTGCGTCTGGTCACAATGTCCCTCTTCTTGGTACCTGGAACCCCAATCTTGTCTGGAGTCGATAAAGATTACCTGGCATCTCAGAAGGAAGAAATCAAGCAGCTGTCAGATATTAGGATGAAGGAGTCTATTAAAATCGGAACCATGACATTTGTTAACAGCACAGAGGAAGATGTCGTGGCCTTTGCCAGGTGGGAAGCTTGAGATTTGGTTTTTATGAGTGAAGCATAACCTTTTACTAACAAGGTAGTATATTGTTTTGAGAGTGAAGTATGACAGTATAACTAGAAGGGGATATATTATTTTGAGCAAACTCAATAGCTAATCATTTAAAATATGATGTAAGGGAGGTGGTTTATCTGTGACAGTTATTCATTTTAATAATCTCTTCCCGCTAACAGGATTCCGTAAGTTTTTAAAGTGTACAGGGTTACATATGCAATGCCTATACATTTTTGCATGATAAGGTGTTGTGCTAGTAATGCTTGAGAATGCTTGGAGAGTCAAGTTTTGCTTTGGTATTGGACTTGGTGATTAAGAAAGATATGGCAATTACTTTATGCTGATGAGTTGTAACATACTGTAGAATGAAAAAAATGCTCATGCAAAAGACATGTTATGGAGAGTATGTGATAGCTTGTCCCTAATATTTTGATAACTTTCCCTTATTATAGCTGTTTCCTATATTGATACCTTTTTATGTTACTTTAATAACTTTTTTCCCTAATAAATAGATTAATGAAATGGAATTTAGTTTTGGATGCTGTAAATCTTCAGAACTGCTATTTAATTAGATTTGAGGGAGTTTTGGCCAATAGGCCAATAGAAGTTTGAAGTTTAGATACTGACAGTACAGTAATACTGTCGGTTTAACAGTGATTGTAGAAGTTAGCATGGCATGATAATTGATAAAGATGAGGACACCCCTGATCAAATTTGCATGAGGGGAAAAGAGCCTTGTTACCAGATTTGAGAAAATTTGGTGAAATGTATGATTCGGACTTGTACTAAGATGTAGGTTTGGCATAATAATATGAATTATCAATTGAAATGAAAGGGTTGATTTTGATTCTTTAAAACAAGAGAATGAATAAAGAATAAGGTAGTAGATCTATGAGAAAAACAATTTTGTCAAAATATAAACGGGAGTAAAATGTATATATTCAGTTGTCGTGGAAGTGAGTCTTATATCTGAAATTGAATGGCAATATATTAATATGTACTTAATTTGTTTTCTTCAGAGTATTGAAGGGTACTCCAGGCTATGCAGTAGCAGTTAACATGAACAGCGTTAACAATGCTACAATCGATTTCACAACTATAAAAGGTGTGGATGCGAGTGGAGACGTTAGCTTAGAGGCTAACTATCAAGAGGATCCTGCAGACAAGTGAGTGTTTTTACAGACTGGGTTTAGTGTTATTTTCCTTTCATTTAATATGAATTAACTTTTGTATGAATTGCCAAACAATTTGCAAAGGTGAAGAAAAAATGAAACTAAAACAACAAAATTGCTTTCTCTTCCAGATCGCCAAGGGGAAAACAAAGTTTGTCCAGTGTTCACCTTGGTCCTTATGAAGGCATTGTGGTACAGTTTGTGCCCAGCCTCTAAGTGTCCAAGAACAAGCAACTGAAAGCAAACAAGATGGCAATTCTTCTCCCTTGAGCTCGGGATCACATTCCCCTGCTGGCAACTCTTGAAGGCCACACATTCCTAAATAATATGGAGAATTGCTGGTAACTGCTGCTTGATGAATATGCACAAAGATTGCGTAAAAATTTTAATCTACTTAATATTTCCCATAAGGGGACGTATATGTAAAAAAAAAGATACCTAAAACCCAAAGGATAAGGCCATTAGTTGCCACGAGATAAAATAATTCAAAAACAACATTTGTTTTTATAAGCAAATCCTTTTGTTGAAAAAAAATAATAAGTGAAATTTTACTATCAAACGTTATATGGAAATACAAAAGCTTTTCATCAATCCTGCTTATAATAGACAAAATCTGTTTCACTTTCGATGCTGTTACTTAAAAGAAAACAGAACACTATGTTGTTAGTCATACCTTGGAAAAAAGTATAAAACCTTTATGATATTATTCCACAAAGTAAACCTAGTATTTCCATTAAAAGGGAAATGCTTACTGTGTTGTAGGTTTCTAAAGCCCATTAATTTGGAAAAAAAAATATCTAAGTATCAGTCAAAAGTGAATTAGATTTGTGCCACAAATTGAGCTGTTATGTATACATACTGGATTGTTATGTGAGCATAGAAACTGGATTGAAACAATAATAAGAAATATTGTGATGTAGAGGTTTGATGTCTTACAGGTTAACGTAAATTGAAACCATTGCCATCATGTACTGAAATGACTAAAGAAATTTATTTAGTTTAATGAGAAGTAGCTGTGGGAATAAAGTAATGATTTATGAGGTAATGTTGAAAAGGAAATAGTTGAGTTTTCTAGTGAATGTCGGATATCAATCGATCGTGCAATTAATCAAAAGTGCCTTAAACTATACTAAATGTAAAAGAAAATATATACTAAGTTTTTAATAATCTGTGGTAAGCTGCTATATCTTGAACACTGTTTATTATGTCTATTGTTCAACAGAATTATTTTTATGGGAAGGTTTATTTTCTAAACACCGGAAACGCTGTTATATTTAATTACACAATAATACACTTTGCTTTTAGAATTATTTTTTTTAAAAACATGATTATTCTTCTTCTATCAGGTTCAGTAATAAACCTTCACCTGGAACAAGAATCAGTTCACTCAGCTTCACGACAGACCTGTGGAAAAGAAGTAATTATACTTAGAAAGAAGAGAAATTGCAAACATTTAAGCGTGGTTGTTCATGCTCGTTAAAGAAATCTAGAGGAAAAATTAAAATGACAATTACGATAAAGATGTTAATAACTAAGGATAATAATATGGCGATAGTAATGGCAATGATGATAATGGTGAGAATAGTAATGGTAATAATATTGATAATGATAGTAATGATAACTAAGGGTTATAATGAAGATAATGATATACTGATAATGAAAACGATAATAAAGACAGCAATTAAAAAAGTATTAATAATACTGACACTGATACTGATAATAATGAAGATTATGATAATGGTAATGATGATATTAATGACAATGATGATACGAATTGTAATAATGATTAAACAGCAACAACAGTGATAATTGTAATGGCAACTAGAAACGTATTATCCGGCAAGATATAAGGTAACTGATGCAATCCGAATATTCACGAAGAATTACACTGAAAATAAATTAATAATAATAATAATAATAATGATAATAATAATAATAATAATAATAATAATAATAATAATAATAATAATGATAATGATAATGATAATGACTAATAATAATGTTACCAATACTGTTAATAATGCCCATAAAAATAATAATAATTATGTTAATGATATAATAATAAATAATAATAATAATAATGATGATGATGATGAAATATTATTAAAATAATATAACAACAATAATAATACTAGGTAAAGCGCCCAAAAGTTTCAGCTATCCATATTGCAATGCTTTAAACATTAATTGGATTCGGATCATATGATTCGCTTCACCGAAATTTTATGTCAATCCAATTTTTTATTTTATTTTTTTTTTATCTAGCTTCAGTAAAGAGACAGAGAAAGAGAAAGAAAAGAGAAGAACATGAAAAAGAAAAGTAAAGTAAAAAGAAAGGATTGAACAAAATTATAACAATAATTTTATGGCATTCTCGTTGGGCGAAGACACTCTTCTGATAAAAAAAAATAACTTTTTGAGCTATCCTGCTAACAAACCAACTAACCAGCATTAACAAAACATTACCTCTTTATCGGAGGGTAATAATGATAATAACAATAATAATAATAATAATAATAATAATAGTAACATTAATAACAATAATAATGATGATAATGATAATGAGAATAACAACATGATAATAATAATGATGGTCATAGTAATAACAATAACAATAATTACTGCTATAATAATAACAACAATAATTACACTAGTAATAATGGTAAAAATGATGATAATAGTTATAATAATAGTAAAGATACTAATGATGATAATAATTTTATAATAATAATAATAATAATAATAATAATAATAATAATAATAATAATAATAATAACAGCAACAATAACAATAACAATAATAATAAATAATAAATAATATAATAATAATAATAATAAAATAATAATAATAATAATGATAATAATAATGATAATATAATAATAATAATAATAATAATAATATATAATAATATAATAATAATAATAATAATAATAATAATAATAATAATAATAATAATAATGATAATAATAATAAATAATAATAACAATAATAATAATAGTCATCATCATTGCTATTACTATAATCTTAATGATGATAACAATAGTAATAACAACAATATTAACAATAGTATTATTAATCTCGCTACTACTGATAATGATAATAATAATGATGATGATGATAATAATAATTAATAATAACAAGAATAACACTAATGAAGATGATAACATTAATGATAATAATATTAATAATACTAATAATAACGATGATGGTTATAATAATAATAATAATAATAATAATAATAATAATAATAATAATAATAATGATAATTAATAATAATAATATAATAATAATAATAATAATAATAATAATAATAATAATAATAATAATAATAATAATAATAATAATAATAATAATAATAATAATGATGATGATAATAATAATGATAATGACAATAACAACATCAACAACAATAATAATAATAATAATAATAATAATAATAATAATAATAATAAATAATAATAATAATGATAATAATAATCATAACAATAATAATGACAATAACAATGACATCAACAATAACAATAATAATAATAATATTTAATGATAATAATAACAATAATAATAAATAACAATAATAACATAACAACAATAATAACAATAGAACAAACAACAACACAATAATGATAACAATAATCAATAACAACAGCAGATAACAATAATAATGACAGATAACACAAACACGAAAAACCAAAACCAAAACAATAACAACAACAAAATAATAATAATAATGATAATAAAAATTCATAACAACAACAGCAACAATAATAACGACAGATAACAAGCAACACGAAAAACAAAAAATAAAAACAATAACAACAACAACAACAATAATAATGATAACAATAATCCATAACAACAACAGCAACAATAATAACGACAGATAACAAGCAACACGAAAACCAAAAACCAAAAACAATAACAACAACAACAACAATAATAATAATGATAACAATAATTCATAACAACAACAGCAACAATAATAACGACAGATAACAAGCAACACGAAAAACAAAAAACAAAAACAATAACAACAACAACAATAATAATAATGATAACAATAATCCATAACAACAACAGCAACAATAATAACGACAGATAACAAGCAACACGAAAACCAAAAACCAAAAATAACAACAACAACAACAACAATAATAATAATGATAACAATAATTCATAACAACAACAGCAACAATAATAACGACAGATAACAAGCAACACGAAAACCAAAAACCAAAAACAATAACAACAACAACAATAATAATGATAACAATAATTCATAACAACAACAGCAACAATAATAACGACAGATAACAAGCAACACGAAAAAAAAAAAAAACAATAACAACAACAACAATAATAATGATAACAATAATTCATAACAACAACAGCAACAATAATAACGACAGATAACAAGCAACACGAAAAACAAAAACCAAAAACAACAACAACAATAATAATAATGATAACAATAATTCATAACAACAACAGCAACAATAATAACGACCCATAACAAGCAACACGAAAAACAAAAAAACAAAAAACAGCGCCTTTATAACCATCCTCCCTCTTAACAGCGACGAGAACCAACGCACAAGTTTTTTTCAGCGGCTCTTACCCTGGCACTGTGGAGTTCGACGTGTCAGTGACAGAGCGGAGGATGACCACGGCACTCGGCGGGAGCTCTACGTTCGAGTGGTGGTGAAGGTCGACCTCCACTTCGCCCTCAGAGGTGTTGATCACGAGCAGGTAGCTCTCATAGCCTTCGAGATACCTTGAGGTGGAGGGGGGAGGGGGGAGGTAGTGGGTGTGATTAGGTTTGCTTAGAATTAACGTAGTTTTTCTCTGATTTAAAAAAAATCTAGTTTCAGTAAAGAGACAGAGAAAGAGAAAGAAAAAAGAACTTAAAAAAAGAAAAAAGAGAAAGAAGAGTAAAGTAAAAAGAAAGGATAAAAAAATATATATATGCATGCTTATTATCAATGGTCCATTTTCTTCTGCTGATTATCTGTTTCTAAAAAAAAAGATATATGAACCGTATTCATGTTGACAAATGTAGAAAAGGTAGGAATGAGAACGAACATTTTCACAATACAAGAGATGTATTTAACCGGTTAGGTTAGGTCAAATAATCTCTTGTATTGTGAAGATATTCATTCTCCTTCATACCTTTTCTACAAGATATATATCAGATAATACTAAATATTCTTTTCATTATCACGTGACTGTAAAAATACAACATGCCAACCTGAACAAAGTACAACCCTCTGAAGTGAATCCTGACATTACCTCATCACAGAAAAGATTTCGAAGGTGACCACAGGGTAGGCTACATGCCCTCGCACAAACGGTTCCTCTTTTCGTAAAGCTGCAAGTTCTTTGTATATCTTCAAGTGGCTCTCCTCTGCCTGGAGTTGTGCCTTGACATTGACCTCCTTGTAGTTCTCGTTCACCGGCAGCCAAGTGCTGTTGCCTTTGGTAAAACCTGGAAATTTCGAGAAAACGCCTTGTAGGTCAGCCTTTCCCGAGCTGAGGGTCACCAGGCTTTCATCCTGGGGTCGCCAAGATCGTAAAATATCAAACGTGGTCAAGTTCTCAATTTTGAGATGTTTTCAGCATATAGGGAATCACGTATTGGTTGAGGGCTACTGGCTAAATTTTGTTTGATTATTACACAATTTAGAATGCAATCGAAAATAACACACTGAATTCTGACGAAATTCGAACTAAAGAAAATATAATCGTAATTGTTTTGATTTTTGTTTGGAATTCTGTATATATTCATCGAAAATCGTAGACACGATAGTATAATATAATATAATAATATAATATAAGCTTTAACAATGCAGAACAGACTGGAGTCGGGGCCATGTCTAGAATTGGGGTCGCCTGAAAAAAGAAAGAAAAAAGAAAAAAAATGGGAACCACTGTAAAAAGGTTTCTATGTTCTGTTCTGTTTTCTGTCTGCTTCCCTGCCTGTCTGATTGTCTTTTTTTCTCTTCCTCCTTCTCTCTCTTTTCCCCTCCGATTATTATATATTATGTGCCGCCCAAAACTCGTACAAAGCACCGAATAACAAACGACAGTTCGAGAGAGAGAGAGAGAGAGAGAGAGAGAGAGAGAGAGAGAGAGAGAGAGAGAGAGAGAGAGAGAGAGAGAGAGAGAGAGAGAGAGAGAGAGACAGACAGACAGACAGACAGATAAATAGATAGACAGAAGAGAGAGCGATAAAAGTAGAGAGAGAGAGACGGACACAGACAGAGAAATAGACAAACAGAGACAGAGAGAGAGAGGGACCGATAGAAGTAGTGAGAGGGAGGGAGACACAAGGACCCCCCAAAAACAAGTACTCCTGAAAAAACCTGCAAAGGAGGTGTTGTCCCACTGCATAGGCGTCCTCTCGGGATCTCGGCTGAACTCCTGGTAGTGTTCAGGACCGTAGCGGCATCCTTGGGGGTCCTGCGTGTCCTCCCACGATATAAATGTGTTCACCATACCTGGGGGAAGGAAAGGGGCGTTGTAGTGAGACGCTGAGGGACTTCATAGGAGGATGCAGAAGGATATGGTAGTGGGGGTTGAAAAAGGATGTTATCGTGAAACTGATTTGGATATTAATGTAGGATGCAAGAAGGATTTGATAGTAGGATGCAAATGGATATCATCATGAGACTGAAAAGGATATCATGGCGAGTCTGAAGAGGATACCGTCGCAGGATGTAAAGGGATATCGTAGTTAGATGGATAGAAGGATGGAAAAAGGATCTGATAATGGTATGGAAACAGGATGGTAATTATAAACATCTAAAGGAATTTCATTTGAAGCTAAACTTTCCAAATGTTTCAAAATGAGGGATATCATTAAATAATTTGAATCACAATATAACCAAAATGAAGTATCGTAGATGTTATTAAAGATTTGTTTTTATTTCTATTTCATGATTTTGTTGTTTAAATAAAAGAAGGGCATATCATATAATTTTCATCAGTATACTTTAATCACACTAGTAATATCCTAAAACTGATTGTATTTATTATTTGTTATCATCATTACATCATGACCCAGCCCACACGATCTCCTCTCCATGATATGTGAAAAATGTGTTGTCTTTTGTTCTCCTTCGCTCTCCTTTCATTCCCCTTTTTCTCTCCCTACCTTCTCGTCCTTCCTCTCTCCCTCTCGTCTCCTCTTGCACTCCTTCCTTTTCTCCCTCCCTCTCTGATTTCTCATTCTCTCTTATTTCTCCTTCCCCCTCTCTCCCTCATCCTTTCCTCCTTCCTCCTCACCCTCCATCCCATCCTCGCCCACCCTTCTCCCCTCTCCCTACCCCCTATCCCTTTCCCCTCCCCACCCACCCCTCTCTCCCTACCCCAAACCCCTAAACCTTTCACCCTCTCTTCTCCTCCTTTTCCTTCCCACCCCCTCCTACCCCTCCTTCTCATCCTCTCCCCCTCTCCTTCATCTTTCCTCGCCAATCTCATTCCCTAAACCCTTCCCCCCCCTCCTTCCCCTCCCCCTTCCTCCCCTCCTTCCCCTCTCTCTCATCTCCAACTTTTCCTCACCGATCTCTTCCCCTTCCCTTCTCCCCCTTCTCCCTCCTCCTCCCCTCTCTCTCTCTCCAACTTTTCCTCTCCACTTCCCTTCCCTTCTCCCCCTCTCCATCCTTCCCCTCTCTCTATTCCATCTTTTCCTCACCAATCTCTTCCCCTTCCCTTCCTCCTTCCTTCCCTTTCCCCTCCTCTCTCTCATCTCCAACCCTCACCTCTCTTCCCCTTCCCTTCTCCCTCCTTCCCCATCTCCTCCAACTTTTCTCACAATCTCTTCCCTTCCCTTCTCCCTTCTCCCTTCTCTTCATCCCTTTCACCCCTCCCCTCCTCCTCTCTCTCTCATCTCCAACTTTTCCTCACCGATCTCTTTCCCCTTCCCTCCTCTTCTCCCTCTCCTCCCCTCTCTCTCGTCTCTTTCATCTCATCTTTTCCTCACCAATCTCTTTCCCCTTCCCCTCCCTCCCTCCCTCCTCCTCCCCTCTCTCTCATCTCCAATCTCTCCCCTTCCCTTACTCCTCTTACCCTCCTACTCCTCCTCCCCCTCTCTCTCATCTCCAAACTCTCCTCACGATCTCTTCTCCTTCCCTTCTCCCTCCTTTCCCTACTCCTCCTACCCTCCTTCCCCTCCTCCTCCATCTTCCTCTCTCTTCCCCTTCCCTTCTCCCTCCCTCCCTCCTCCCCCTCTCCCTCATCTCCAACTCTTCCTCACCGATCTCTTCTCCCTCCTTCCCTCTACTCCTTCCTTCCCCTCCTACTCCTCCTCCTTCCCCTCCTACTCCTCCTCCCCCTCTCTCTCATCTCCAATCTCTTCCCCTTCCCTTCTTCCTTCCTACTCCTCCTCCCTCCTACTCCTTCCCTCTCCCTCTCTCACCTAACTCCTTCCCCTCCTCCTCCATTTTCCTCATCAACCTCTTCCTTCTCTTCTCCCTCCCTCCTCCTCCCCCTCCCTCATCTCCAAACTCTTTCCTTCCCTTCTCCCTCCTTCCCCTCCTCCTCCATTTTTTCCTCATCCCTCTTCTTCTTCCTTCCTCCCCCTCTCCCCATCTCCAACTCTTCCCTCTCCAATCTCTTTCCCCTTCCCTCTCCCTCCTTCCCCTCTCTCCTCCTCCCTCTCCCCCCTCTCTCATCTCCAACTCTTCCTCACCGATCTCTTCTCCGTTGTAGGTGACGGGCGTGCCTGGCAACAGCAGCACCAGCATGTTGAGGGCGTCCACAGCATCGGTGCCGAAACGAGAAGCAACCCGCCCGTAGTCGTGGTTGCGAGCTGTTGGAGTGGGTGGGGGGGAGGTGGGGGAGGTGAGGAAGGGGGAGGTGAGGAGGTGGGGGGAGGGGGAGGTGAGGAGGAAGGGAGGGAGGGGGAGGTGGGAGGAAGGGGGAGGTGGAGAGAGGGAGGTGGAGGAGGTGGGAAGGAAGGAGTGGGGAGGAGGAGGGTGGAGGTGGGAGGAGGTGGAGGAAGGGGAAGGGGGAGGTGGAAGGAGGTGAGGAGGAAGGGGGAGGGAGGGGGGGAGGTGAGGAGGTGGAGGAGGGAGGGAGGAAGGGGGAGGTGAAGGAGGAAGGGGGAGGTGGGGGAGTGAGGAGGTGGGGGAGGAGGAAGGAGGTGGAAGGGGGAGGTGGGGGAGGGAGGGAGAGGTGGGGGAAGGGGAGGAGGGGAGGTGGGAGGAGAGTGGGGAGGTAAGGAGGAAGGGGGGAAGGGGAGGTGGGGAGGAAGGGGGAGGGCAGGTGAGGAAGGAGGAAGAGGGGTGGAGGAAAGAGTGCGGGAGGGAAGAGGAAAGAGGGAGGAGGAAAGAGGGGAGGAGGAGGGAAGGAGGAAGAGAGGAGGAAGAGAGGTGGGAGGAGAGGAGTGAAGCAGGAGGTGGGAAGAGGAAGAGTAGGAGGTGGGAGGAGGAAGAGTGGGGAGGAAGAAGAGTGGAGAGGGAAGGAGGAAGCGGGAGGTGGGAGGGAGGAAGAGTGGGGAGGAGGAGGTAAGAAAGATGAGAGAGGAGGTAGATGGGTGTGGGAGATGGGGAGGAAGGAGGAGGAAAAGGAAGGCGGGGGTGGGAGGAGGTTGGAAAGTCAATCATAAAAATTCCTGAAGTTCGAAGTCTATAAAAAAAATCTCAAGGCAAAGTGCATCATTAACAATATCAAAAGAAAAAAATACCGAAGCAAAATGAATTATCAACGTATCATTATCTTTATAAGTATTCACAGAACAATCTAGATGGTATATTTTCCATTGTAAACTTGTTCATCCATTTAGTAAATTCATCATCCACATCATCATTCATCATTCCCTTTCTTAAATTCATCATCAAACCACTTGAGTTCAGCCACTTAACGTCACCATCCACTTAAATAAACTCACCATCCACTTTAACAACCTCTACATCCAACCATCCACTTAGCAAGCTCATCATCCACTTTAACAAACTCGTCATCCACTTAACAACCCCACCATCCCATCATCCACTTAACAACCTCGTCATCCATCATCCCACCATTCAGTGTAACCTCAACATCCACTTTAACAGCTTCATCATCCTACCATCCACTTTGACACCCTCACTAACCATTTAACAATCTCACCATCCACTTAGACAACCCCATCATCCACTTTAACAGCTTCACCATCCTACCATCCACTTTGGCAACCTCACTAACCACTTAACAACCTCACCATCCACTTTGACAACACTAACCACTTAACAACCTCACTAACCATTTAACAACCTCACTATCCACTTTGGCAACCTCACTAACCACTTAGCATCATCCACTTTAGCAAACCCACTAACCACTTAACAACCTCACCATCCACCATCCACTTCAGCCAACCCATCATCCACTTTTAACGAACTCACCCTCCACTTTAACAACCTCCCAGACCACTTAACAACCTCACCAGCCACTTAAAAACTCATCATCCACTTTTAACGAACTCACCCTCCACTTTAGCAACCTCCCTAACCACTTAACAACCTCACCATCCACCCTCCATCCAACCCCTCATCCACTTTTAACGAACTCACCCTCCACTTAAACAACCTCACCATCCACCATCCACTTCAGCCAACCCATCATCCACTTTTAACGAACTCACCCTCCACTTACCACCCAATTCGGCCACTTTCCCTCCGGCATGTTATCCATCCACAAGTCAATGGTATCCTTGAGAGCGAATCCGGTGAGGTCGCTCCGGTTACGTAAATGTTCGATCAGCAGGAAATTGAACGGAAAATCGGCCAAGGGAACGCTGTCGTTTCCATAATACTTCATCACTTCTTCGATTTCTTCGCCGAAGACTTCGATAATCATGGCCCTGTGGAGAGGAGGAGGAGGAGGAGATGGAGCGGGTTGGTCTTGTGGTGGAAAATGGGGTTGGTGATTTTTCGTTTGTTTATTTATCTGTTTTTTATAACGGTTTTGTTGTTTATTATTGGTTGGTTGATTGATTTTTTCCTCATTGTTATTGTTATTATCATCTGTTTTTACTATTATTGTTGTTGCTATTATCATTATTCTTATCATTAATAATGATCACACACACACACCAATACATCACAGAGAAATTTCTCTCTCATTTTCTTTCTTGCCTTTCCTCTCTTTTTATTTATCTATTAGTGCAGTGTAGCAGTGAGTGTGTGTATTCGTGCGTGCGTGTGTGCGTTTGCGCGCGCATGTGCGTTGTATGTCTTTAAGTATCTACGAAGCTATCCATCTTTCCCTCCATCCATGTTTATTAATCTCTCTCTCAATGAAGAAGAAGAAGAAGAAGAAGAAAAAAAACCTCAGAACTCACTTATCCGGGTACTGATCCAAGACGTCCCTCCACTCCTTGACGACGGTGAATGTCTCCGGCTGGTTGAGTGTGAGGGTGTGGTTGAGGTAGCCGTAGTCCAGCGGGTCGTCGGTGCCGGAGTGAGAGGCTACGGGCTCATCTTGACTCAGGTCTGGTTCGAAAAAAGAAAAGAAAAAAAAAATATATATATTTAAATCTATATAAGTACATACACACAGACATACATATACATATATATACATGCACTTACATATACATACATATATATATATATATATATATATATATATATATATATATGTATATTTCAGCACAAAATTTAATGGAAGTGCTGGGGAGAGGGGATCTGCCCCTTCCACCCAGCAAGTGAGGCTGGCTGTGGGTCCCGAGGGAAGGGGGCTGCTGAGGCTCAGGTTGGGAACGTGTTACCTGTCCCGCCTGCGCTCTGGCAGCCGCCACCCCAATGTGAGGCCTGTGGGGCAAAGCCCTCGGGAATTCCACAGGCAGATGATGGGCCCCACAGCCTGCCACCCCCTTTTATATGGGGCAACATCGGCGGGGGAAGCAGAGGTGGCGTCTGCCTGGAGCAACTGCCTGAGATTTAACCTCAGGTGGTCTGTTTGGGTGGGAGCTTGGAATTACCAGTCTGTACAGCAGGATGCCCTGAGAAAACTGAACTCAAATCCCTCTTCGCATATATCTGCAGTCACTCAGTGGATGGATGTATCATCTTAGATCATGTTGAGGTTCGTGAATGTTGGGCTGAGCATTTTGAGTAATTGTATTAGGTAGACCCCCCAGCAGTTTGTTTAGATGCAAAGGATGTAGCCCTGCCTGACCCACCCATCAGTGAAGATCCCCCTATCCTGACTGAGATTAGGGAGATCTCTAAGCTGATGGGCGGGAAAGCTGCAGGTATATGCGATATCCCTGGTGAACTGCTAAAGACCGGGGAGAGCCTATGGCTTGGGGCTTGCATGCTGTCCTGGCTGCCATCTGACATTCCAGTTCCATCCCCCCTGACCTGCTGAGGGGCGTGGTCATCCCTCTCTGGAAGTGGAAAGGAGATCGTTCGGACTGTGGGCACCGTACCGTGGCATCACATTGCTCAGTATACGAGGCAAGGTTTTCGGCCACATTCTGAAATGGATCCGCAACCACCTGCTAAGGCAACAAGGACCGGAGCAATTTGAATTCATTCCATGCAAGTTCACAATAGACTGTATCCTTGTAGAACGTCGTCGTGAGTTCGGTCGTGGGATGCTCGCAGCCTACGTCGACCTCAAGAAAACGTTTGATTCGGTACATCACGAATCGTTGTGGGAGATCCTGAGGCTTAGAGGAATTCCAACACAGATTATTGGATCCCATAGCAAGCCTATATACTAGTACTGAAAGTGCTGTAAAGTGTTGTGGGGGCCTGTCGAGCTTCTTCCCTGTTAACTCAGGATTGAGGCAAGGCTGTGTCCTTGCGCTAACACCTCAACACTTGCATGGATTGGATAATGGGCAAAGCTACTTTCCAAAGTCAGTGTGGAACACTGGGCAACATTTATATGAGTCTTTGGAATCTCTGGTAGTAGCTCTTGATGCATTTGGCAATGAGGCGAAGCCCCTGGGCTTGCAGGTCTCCTGGACTAAGACCAAGATCCAGGAATTTGGGAGCCTGCTAGGAGATCCTGTTTAGTCAATACGTGCTTGCGGCAAGGACGTTGAAGTCACAGAGAGCTTTACATACCTTGGCAGTGCAGTTCATGTTTCTGGGCTGTCAGACCAGGAAGTCAGACGGAATGGTCTGGCAGCAGGAACCATGAACTCAGTCAACAAGAGTATTTGGAGGTGCCGGTACCTGTGCAGGACTAAATTGCGTGTATTTAAAGCCTTGATACTTCCAGTTTTGCTTTATATAAAGGAAGCGAAACCTGGACGCTATCTAGTGCCTTGGAGTCACGTCTTGATGCCTTTTGTAACAAGTCTCTACGCCAGATCATGCGGTACAGTTAGCAGGACCATGTGTCGACCCGACGATCATAATAATGTTTGGGATTCTGAGCTTGCGGGAGAGAAATAGAACGTGTTTGTTTATAATTTCCGTGTTTACGTTGGTAACAGATTGTGAATATTAGATTGGAAATAAATTACCTTTGCTTACAATTCTCGATTCCAAGTTGGTAATACACTGTGAACCTAAATGGGAAAAATATATTGTTTTTGTTCATAAATACTGATGCTAAGATAGTGAATAGATTCTGAACTCATAGGAGATAACTATATTATCTTACAAATACAAAGAATAACATAGTACAACAAAAAGCCAAAACGTTCTCTAGCAAACACGAAGAACAACCTACACAAAAAAAGACAAGAAAAATGACGAAAATACACACACAAAATAGTAATAATAATAAATGAATAGGAAAAGCAACAACGGGTTACCTTGAACTTCGAACAGGTGTGTTATAGCGTCCACCCGAAAACCGTCCACGCCCTTGTCGAGCCAAAACCGTAGCACGTTCTGAAATTTCCGTATCAATGTTGAACGAAATTCATAGGTGTTTAACTTTGCAAATATAACAAAACTTCTTAAAGTGGAATTACAGCTTGTTGATAATATCTTTATTGTGATTCTCTTTGTTTGCTTCTGTTTATCATCGTCATTATCATATAAATAATAATTATCATTAGGTATCACTACTACTACTGCTTCTTCTTTTACTAGTACTACTACTCTTTTACTTACTATATTACTTCTACTACCACTACTACTTCTACTATTACCCTACTACAACAATTACTACTACTTCTACTACTTCTAGTACTACTACAACTACTACCACTTCTACTATTACTACAACTACTAATGATACTTCTACTACTACTACTACCAATACTATTACTACTATTACTACCACTACTACTATACTACTACTACCACTACACTACTATCACTACTACTATCACCTCTATCCACATAACCATCACTATCATCACCCCCCATTCTTTCTATACACTACCACTACACTACTATCACCACTACTATCACCTCTATCCACATAACCATCACTATCATCACCCGTATCCTCTCTTTCTACAATTAACGGGTTCCAGAAATACTCTCAACTTATTATTACCTTCATTTCCTCTCTCACTCGCTCGTTTCGGTAGTTCAGGTCGGGTTGTTTGGCCAAAAACTGGTGGTAATAGAACTGCTGCCTTTCTTCCACCCAAGTCCACGCCGACCCTCGGAAGACACTCAGCTGGAAGGCAAGTAGATGGGGTGTTTATGTGTATTCTAAAAAGGGGGAGGAGGATGAAAAGGGTGGATGTAGGTGTTTGTTTGTATTCTAAAAAGGGGGAGGAGGATGAAAAGGGTGGGTGTAGGTGTTTATATTCTAAAAAGGGGAAGAGGAGGATGAAAAGGGTGGGTGTAGGTGTTTGTTTGTATTCTAAAGAGGGGGAGGAGGATGAAAAGGGTGGGTGTAGGTGTTTGTATTCCATAAAGGGGCAAGGGGGTGAATAGGGTGGGTGTAGGTGTTTGTTTGTATTCCAAAAAGGGGGAGGAGGATGAAAAGGGGGGTGTATGTTTGTTTGTATTCTAAAAAGGGAAGAGAAGGATGAAAAAGGTGGGTGTAGGTGTTTGTTTGTATTCCAAAAAGGGAGAGAAGGATGAAAAGGGTGGGTGTAGGTGTTTGTTTGTATTCTAAAAGGGAAGAGAAGGATGAAAAGGTTGGGTGTAGGTGTTTGTTTGTATTAAAAAAAGGGGGATTAGGATGAAAAGGGTGGGTGTAGGTGTTTGTCTGTATTCCAAAAGGGAAGAGGATGATGAAAAGGGTGGGTGTAGGTGTTTGTTTGTATTCCAAAAATGGAATAGAAGGATGAAAAGGGTGGGTGTAGGTGTTTGTTTGTATTCCAAAAGGGAAGAGAAGGATGAAAAGGGTGGGTGTAGGTATTTGTTTGTATTCCAAAAATGGAATAGAAGGATGAAAAAGGGTGGTGTAGGTGTTTGTTTGTATTCCAAAAGGGAAGAGAAGGATGAAAAGGGTGGGTGTAGGTGTTTGTTGTATTCCAAAAGGAAAAGAAGGATGAAAAGGGTGGGTGTAGGTGTTTGTTTGTATTCAAAAGGGGGGAGGAGGATGAAAAGGGTGGGTGTAGGTGTTTTGTTTTGTATTCCAAAAGGGAAGAGAAGGATGAAAAGGGTGGGTGTAGGTGTTTGTTTGTTTTAAAAAAAAAGAGAAGGATGAAAAGGGTGGGTGTAGGTGTTTGTTTGTATTCCGAAAGAGAAGGATGAAAAGGGGGGTGTAGGTGTTTTGTTTGTATTCCAAAAGGAAAGAGAAGGATGAAAAAGGGTGGGTGTAGGTGTTTGTTTGTATTCCAAAAGGGAAGAGAAGGATGAAAAAGGGTGGGTGTAGGTGTTTGTTTGTATCCAAAAGGGAAGAGAAGGATGAAAAGGGTGGGTGTAGGTTTTGTTTGTATTCAAAGGAAGAGAAGGATGAAAAGGGTGGGTGTAGGTGTTTGTTTGTATTCCAAAAGGGAAGAGAAGATGAAAAGGATGGGTGTAGGTGTTTGTTTGTATTCTAAAAAGGGGGAAAGGATGAAAAGGGTGGTGTAGGTGTTTGTTTGTATTCCAAAAAGGGAGAGAAGGATGAAAAGGGTGGGTGTAGGTGTTGTTTTGTATTCCAAAAAAGGAAGAGAAGGATGAAAAGGGTGGGTGTAGGTGTTTGTTTTATTCAAAAGGGAAGAGAAGGATGAAAAGGGTGGGTGTAGGTGTTTGTTTGTATTCCAAAAGGGAAGAGAAGGATGAAAAGGGTGAGTGTAGGTGTTTGTTTGTATTCCAAAAGGGAAGAGGAGGAAAAAGGGTGGGTGTAGGTGTTTTGTTGTATTCCAAAAGGGAAGAGAAGGATGAAAAGGGTGGGTGTAGGTTTGTATTCTAAAGAGGGGAGGAGGATGAAAAGGGTGGGTGTAGGTGTTTGTTTGTATTCTAAAAGGGGGAGAAGGATGAAAAAGGTGGGTGTAGGTGTTTGTTTGTATTCCAAAAAGGGGGAGAAGGATGAAAAGGGTGGGTGTAGGTGTTTGTTTGTATTCCAAAAGGGAAGAGAAGGATGAAAAGGGTGGGTGTAGGTGTTTGTTTGTATTCTAAAGAGGGGGAAGAGGATGAAAAGGGTGGGTGTAGTGTTTGTTTGTATTCTAAAGAGGGGGGATATGAAAAGGGGTGGTGTAGTGTTTGTTTGTATTCCAAATAGAAAGAGAAGGACGAAAGGGTGGGTGTAGGTGTTTGTTTTGTAATTCCAAAAGGGGGGGGGGGGGAAAGGGATGAAAAGATGGGT
>NW_020870888.1:1074579-1077079 GCF_003789085.1 Penaeus vannamei | reverse complement strand
TGTATATATATACGAATATCGGTATATCACATATCCCCATTCGTAAATATATATGGATATCTTGTATACTATCTTTATCTCTATATATAGGCCTAGAAATTAATACATAAACACATACGAATACCTATTTATCCATACATTTGCATTCGTTCAAGCTGATGAATATTCGTACATCATAGTCCAGACATCATTAGTGTGATCGTCGAGAGCTGTCCATCGGCTGTCACCCTCTGAGCCGCTTGATCCTGGCATGTCAAGAGGAAATGCCAGGTGAGCGAGTGAGAAACTACACGTATATTACTAATTAAGGTAATCTGTGTCCGAAAGGTGGCGCTAATGAAGATAAATGGATGGACTTTGCGTGTGGACGAATGCACGTACACGCCTACGCACACACAGACACATAGAGAGAGATATAGGGTACAGGCCCAGGGAGATAAGTGTTTCCGCAGGAAGTGTAGAGTGTGAGGCAAAAGAGGAAAAAACGAGAAAAAAATGAAGTCGAAGAAGTTGCGCGAACGTATACGGACGAGGCCATGTCGCCTTTCAGATTTTTGGCATCAGCTGTTGACAAATACAGATTAGTGTCATTTTTATTATTATTATTATTATACTATTAATCTGTTGGATCTGTACACTTTGGCGAGAACAGTGCATGTGGTAACTCGATTTCAAACCGCGTGTCTACAGGCCGCTTCCATGTATGCATAAGTACGTACGTTCACAATGCATGCACGCATCTCTCTCTCTCTCTCTCCCTCTGTGTGTGTGTGTGTGTGTGTGGTGTGTGTGTGTGTGTGTGTTTGTGTATGTATGTGTTTGTGTATGTGTGTGTGTGTGTATGTGTGTGTGTGTATGTGTATTTGTGTATGTGTATATATATATATATATATATATATATATATATATATATATAATATGTATATATATATACATATACATATATACATATATATACATACATATGTATGTGTATATATATATATATATATATATATATATATATATATATATATATATATATATATATATATATATATATAATGTATACATATATATGTGTGAGTATGTGTGTGTGTGTGTGTGTGTGTTGTGTGTGTCATGTGCAGTATGTGTGTGTGTGTGTGTGTGTGTGTGCATGTGTGTGTGTGTGCATGCAATGTGTGTGTGTGTGTGTGTCCATGAATGTGTATGTTTTCAAAACGCACACCTACCTACACTTTCTTCCATAGACAAACTGCCAATACCTGCCCCTCGGCGCGGACAAGGGAAGGAAATGGCCTCGCCGCCCACTTTTATGCATCCATCTCGCGTGTCCTTCCCAACTCCTGTTGCTGTCGCTCGTCCCTCGCCCTCCCTATGTGCTGCGGAGACTATTGTGAGAATCCTTTGTCGCGTCTGTGCCTGGTAAGCCGGTTCCTGTCTGTGCTGAGACTCGCGGCATAAAATACACCAAATATATACATCAGTTTCTGCAACTAATCCCGCTGGATGAGCAGGGAGCGGAATTGATAATGTTCGGTATTAGCCAAACGGACTGGGTATAGATTTACGTCAGATCCCGCGGCAGAATGTTGTGGAATAGCCGGACATGATTAATAAACATGCAAATAAATTCTCGCTTAGGCCTATATTTATTTGAGACAGATGCACCATATACATTTGTATATACGTCCATATAGAGTAGATAGGTAGAGAAGTAGATAGATATACACACATGCACTATTCACTGAACACACAAACACACACGCACTGACACACCACACAGACACACACGCACTGACACAAACACAGATACACACACGCACTGACACAAACACAGATACACACAAGCACTGACACAAACACAGATACACACACGCACTGACACAAACACAGATACACACACGCACTGACACAGCACTACACACACACGCACTACAGATACACACACGCACACAACACAGATACACACACGCACTGACACAAACACAGATACACACAACACTGACACAAACACAGATACACACACGCACTGACACAAACACAGATACACACACGCACTGACACAAACACAGATACACACACACTGAACACACGACTGACACAAAACAGATACACACAGCACTGACACAAACACAGATACACACACGCACTGACACAAACACAGATACACACGCACTGACACAAACACAGATACACACAGCACTGACACAAACACAATACACACAGCACTACACAAACACAGATCACACCACTGACACAAACACAGATACACACACGCACTGACACAAACACAGATACACACACGCACTGACACAAACACAGATACACACACGCACTGACACAAACACAGATACACACAGCACTGACACAAACACAGATACACACACCACTGACACAAACACAATACACACACGCCTGACAATACACACACGCACTGACACAAACCAGATACACACACGACACACAATACACAGATACACACACGCACGACACAGAACACACACACGCACTGACA
>NW_020870888.1:1064579-1069579 GCF_003789085.1 Penaeus vannamei | reverse complement strand
GGATGGATGGGTTTGACTGGGTGGTGGAGTGTGCGGAGGTGTTGAGTTGATGAGAATGGGGACAGGAATGAAAAAGACAGTAGAAAGGGAAAAAGAATTGACGAGCATAATTGAGATCTATTTGTATTAGTATCTCTGCATGTTACGTAACGTATTAATCCAGCTCTCAACTTCAAATGAAAGAAACCCATTTTTAGAGCCTGTTTCCTCCTCCAAAGAACTCCTTCTTAAAAAAATAAAACAGTCAAAGTTTAAGCAAAAACTTTCTTCAGGCTCAAAATACTTACAAAAACTACAAAAACATTTCTCACACGTTATGGAAATACAGTGATATACAATACTCCGCACATTATTACTTTCACTGCGTGATTGCTTAAGTACTATAATGCGTTCTGTCATAAATGCTCTACTCTAGTGCACAGTAGGCTGTAGTCGTTGAGCATGCTTAGAGTTTGTGAAGGAACGTGTAGTTGTGTGTGTTTTGTGTGTTGCTTGAAAGTTGATAGGCCTGTGATCGTGAACCCTGATCTCTCCAAATAGTGTATGTTTGATAGTGAGTCCTTTGTGTGTTTTGTTGGTTTTTTCTTCTACGTCGTTGTGTGCGCTGCTTCTCGGGTCTAAGCTCTGTTGTATCGTTCTCTTCATTGTCGTTCTTGTGTATATTCAAGTGTGTGATTCGGGAGTCTCGATGCCTAACCTATGACATGAATCGTACCACCTTAGAATCAACACAAGAAACTGACATATACACAATGTTCCGATAGATACAAACGAATAAAATATACGTTTTCCCGAGAATATTAACAGAAACTGATCCACAACCAAATGACCCATGCTATCAAGTAATCCCAGAACAATAAATCCAAGCAAGCCAATAACAAAAACCGCCAACGACCCACGCAAGGTGAACAACCCTCACACAAAACAGTCACGACAATATCCAGGAGCAGACGCCAGCCTAACACAAGACACAGCCAACAAAGAAAAAAGAACGAGACAAAGTCCCTGCTGTTCCAGCCTAAGAACGCCTACTTCCTCTCCAAACCTCATACCTGAGACTCAAATGGCCCTGTAACCTGACACTAACTCACCGTGAGAAGAACGCCGCCTACAAGCTTATGAACAATACCACGGCAACCAGTCATCAAGCATCCGACAAGGCCAGGGGCGTTTAGAGTGACAAAGCCACTAAAGACTTGCATGAATCCTTAACGGGATGAAGGAAAACGTTAGCCTTTCCGTGGAAAAGAGACGGAGCCTAGAGCGATGGCGGAAGAGTTAGAAGAACAACAGGAGTCCCCTAGCAATAGAGGGACGGAAAGGAGGAGAGTAAAACGGAGCCCCGAGGAGGAGGAGGGAGCGAGAGGAGAATGAGGAAGTAGCGAAGATACAAGTGGGCGAGGAGAGGCAGGAGGAAGGATAGGAAGGGAGAATAGAAGAAAGGGACGAAGAGAAACGAGAGACGGAGAGAGAAGAGAGAGGAGAGAGAGAGACGAACGTACAGAAGAAGAGAGAGAGAGAGAGGAAGAGGTGCGATATATAGAGAGAAGAAAGAGAGAATGCAGACAGGCCAACATACAGAAATTAAAAACAGAAATAGAATAAAATCTCGCTATACTCCATCCTCCATTTCATCGACTTTCAGTTTTCTAATCAACCATCGCATATTAATCTTTCTTCACTAAACTAATCTCATATAAAACCACCTTTTCCTAAAATTCACAAAAGTTGATATAAATATTCCGCTAAAATCCACACCACCTGTAGACAGGAGAACAAGAATCCCGAAGTGAGACTGCCTACTGTATCAAACGCACAACGCAAGTGCACCCCTCGCCATTAAAAATTCCATCCTTACAGCGCATCTTGTGCGTGTTTTGCCTTTTATTTCGTCATCATGTGTGAAAACAGACAGAGTGATTGATTGTAGATCAGCATTGTGTGGGATGTGTGAGTGCAGAAAAATAAATAAATAAAAAAAAAAGAAAACCTGTAGCATAAGAGCCATGCCGTATGAAATGGTGTAGAGTATGGAAGAAAGAAAAGAAGAGGAAAAAAAAGAAACCAAAAAGAGAAAACAACCTGTGTCGTGGCTGTGTGTGTGATGATGTCGTGGAATAAAGATAAAAACCACGCCCCGGTCAGGCTGTGTGTATGTTGTGTGGTGTGTAGTGGTGTTGGTGTGTGTCTGAGTCTTGAGTGTATTGTGATTGTGTTTTGATTGTGTGTGGTAAAGCGCTCGGCTCAAACATGAAATGTGTTGTGTCTGCGCATTTCGTTATGCATAGTGCTGTGTAGTAAGTCGATCTGTAGCCGTAAAGTGAAGTGTTGTAGTTGTTGATGTGATGTTTAGTAGCTTGGTGATGTGATGTGGTGTGTGTGTTGGTTGATCGTGTTACTAACGCGTACACATGTATATCTGTTTCATTATCTCTCCTCTATAAGCGCTGATAGATGTTTGAGATCATCGTCCTATCTAATTAACAATATTTAATTTATGTACATATAATGTATCTCATGTATATGTAAAACCAGTAAATTTAATAAAATAGTAATTCATTACTGACATCTATCTATTGTCTTCTAATCTATCTATCTATCTATCAATATTCTAATCTAATCTATTCAAAATGCTAACTATCCATTATCTGCTCACCTACTATCTGCTACCTCTATACTCCATTATCAAAGCATCGCAGTATATGCTGATCATGGCGATGTGCTTAAATGTATAGAGCGTACCATCTAGTATCTGCGACTAGGTAAAACTTTATATTGATTAGATCATAGCCCTATATATATATGTTATACACAACAACACACACCACACACACACACACACTACACACACAATATATATATATATATATATGTATACATATTATATATATATATATGCATATACTGTTTAATGCCCCCAATCCATATATACACACCACACACACACACACAGATATATGATATATATATAATATATATATATATATAATATAATATATATAATATAATATATTATACACATATATATGAATGCTAATATGCAGCCTAACCAGCCTAGTTTTCGCTTCCACAGAAGCCTTACGACGCATAAACGAAACAAACGCCTGCAATCAGGTATGTCTCGCTGCCAGAAGACAAGCACCGGGCCTTATACACAAGCATCGCACCCGCCTAATACACTAGTAGGTATGACGTCATCTCTGTCTATCGCGGGAATAATGGGGGAACTCTCGCTGGCACTACCGCCACACCTGCGAGACCAGAGCACACCTGCGATAGGCTTGAGATGTCGGTTGCCGATTAAGGTATTAAAAGCGCGTTTATGATAAGATCGGCAGAGGTCAAAAATTAATTAACAGGCGGATGAAATAACGCATTTCTAAATAAATAAATAAATAAAATAAAATAAAAAAAACTGTTCAATAAAACACATGTAAATAAACAACATTGTTTGAATTCAGTTTGGTTGCTTTGACGCTGGTGAGACAAGTGTAATGTAAAGTAATATACACGCATCCAACACACATACTCATGGACTGTATATACCGAAATATGTACTCGATTCTATAAACACTGAAAAATAAATTATTTTAAAAAGGCAAAATTGCAAAATTTACCCGATTTCTCTTGCCTTCCCTAAATTCCTGTTGCCTCATGAGACCCCAAAGTTGCTTATTCTCTACCCTCGTTATAACTCTAAATTGGCAATATTAATGTGTTCTTATTCATAAAATCAGATTTTACTTCTCAAAATCTCCCTCTCTCTCTCTCTCCTCTCTCTCTCTCTCTCTCTCTCTCTCTCTCTCTCTCTCTATCTCCCTCCCTCTCTTTCTCTCCTTCCTCCTCTCTCTCCTTCTCTCTCTCTCTCCTCCTCCTCTCTCTCTCTTCCCTCTCGTCTCTCTCTCTCTCTCTTCCTCTCTCTCTCTCTCTCCTTCCTCTCTCTCTCTCTCCTTTCTCCTTCTCCTCTCTTCCCTCTCTCCTCTCCTCTCTCTCTCTCTCTTTCCCTCTCTCTCTCTCTCTCTCCTTTCTCTCTCTCCTCTCTCTTCTCCCTCTACTCTCCTCTCTCTCTCCTCACCTTTTCAAATATTCGGAAATAAAGTGAATTCTATCAGTTTTTCATTGTTATTACTGCACTGAAATTGATCTCCAGGCGGCTATATTCACCGAATGACATATAAGGAAAGACATTGCTTTAAAATAAGTGAATTGCAATTACGTCATTCCGTCTATGAATCCATTTAATTTCGATAAAAGAGATCCAATAGCTTCTATCTCCGGTTCAGATCCTCCTGTCGCTGCTCACACTTTGCCTCTTATTTATTTCCATATATATTTATTTCCTCAGCGTTGCAAAGGCCTCCTATTCTTATTACTTTCTTTCCCCCTTCACTCTTCTCTCTTTCCTTCCTTTTTTCTACCTTCCCTTCTTCAGTCTTCCCCTCCCTCCTTTCCTCCACTTTTCTCTTCTTCCTTCCTTCTTCTTACCTTCCTCCTCACTTTTTTTCCCTCCTTCGCCCTTCAATAGCCATTCCTTCTCTCCCTTCTATCCTCCTTCCCTTCCTCCTCTCACTCCCTTTCCCCCCCTTCTTTCCCCCTCCTTTCTCACTCAGTCCCCACCTTCCCTCCAACCCACCCTTATCCCCTCCACCCTTCCCTCCTTCACTCGAACCTTCCCTTTTTTTCTCCCTCCCTCTTTTCCCCTCCTTCATCCACTCACCACACCTTCCTCCTTTCACTCCAACCCCTCCCCTTTCCTTTCCTCCAGTCTTCCCTTCCCTCACTCCACCTTGTCCAACCTCCCTTTTTTCCTTCCTTCACTCCAAACCTCCCTTTTTCCCTTCCACTCTTCCTCCTTCATTCCAACCCTCCATTTCCCTCCTTCATTCCAACCTCCTTATCCCCTCCCTTCCCCTCCTTCATTCCAACCCCCATTTTTCCCTCCTTCATTCCAACCCTCCCTTATCCCCTCCACCCTTCCCTCCTTCATTCCAACCCTCCAT
>NW_020870888.1:1052079-1059579 GCF_003789085.1 Penaeus vannamei | reverse complement strand
TCGTTGTTGTTATTAATATTCTTGGTATTATTATCATCATTATTATTATTATGATAGTGTTTTTTCCCATTAGCATTATTGGTGATGTTTATTATGATTATCATCTTTTTTCGTTATCATTATTATCCTCATTATTATTATTAGCACTATACTAGCGGACCCCTGGAAATTCTATAGAAAAAGACCCTCTTACTCCCTCTTTAACCCTCCTCCTTTTATGTTTCCCCTCACCTCTCCCCTTCCCTTTCCCTTCTACACTCTCCTTCCCTCTACCTTTTCCTCTCCTGCTCTGCACTCCGCCTCTCACTCCCAAATCTTCCTTAAAGTCAGTTCTTTGTCTACCCCTTTTAGCCTTATTTCTGCTTCCTCCCACTTCCCTCTTCTTCCTCCCATACTGCGCATACTGTCTCTCCTGCGCTTTATTCTTATCATGTTTTTTATTATCACTATTATCGTTATTGTTATTATTATTATTACAAATATTATTATTATAATTATTATTGTAATTATTATCTTCATTATTATTATTATTATTATTATTATTATTATTATTATTATTATTACTGTAATTATTATTTTCATTATTATTATTATTATTATTATTATTATTATTATTATTATTATTGTAACTATTATTATAATTATTGTTATAGCTATCATCATCATTATTACTATCATCACTATTATTATCATTTTCACTGTTCCTTTATTACCCTTATTATTATTATCATCATTATCATCATTATCATCATCATCATCATTACTGTTATTATTGTGTTACTGTTGCCAATTTGTCAACATTCGAATCTAACATAAATGATGAGGTTTTATATTTCAAGGGAACCCGAAGCAAACCCAATTTTGTCTTAACGATCGTCGTGTGGATTAAGTTTATTTCTTTCTGTGTTTTTTTTTTTTTTTTTTTTTTTTATTCTATGAACAACTAATAAATAGCAGGTGGCATATCACAATGGAAAACTTGGCAATAAACATTAAATGGAAAACGAGGAATATTCTCTTCTAATTCTTACTTTCAGATCGAAAATTATCTTTGATTTTATACCTTCCCTTTGCCTATTAATCATAAATCAATAATCACAACAAAGAACATAATAAAAAAACAAACAAACGCGAGACAGGATCGAGACAGTTATCCTCCCCATTCCCTCCTCCCCCCCCTCCCCGCAGTTTTCCGTTATTTACTGGAAAATTATGTACTCGATCCGTCCCTTCTTTCTCGATTTTCTTTTCTTTCACTTCGGTATATAATTCCATTTCCGATCCGTTGCTCTCACTCCCCATTTTTTTTTTTTTTTTTCTTAAAGTCACTCCTCGTTTCCTACTTTCAGCCCTACATCTGCCCCCCCCCCCCCTCCTCTCTCTCCCATACTACCCAGCTGCTGTGCTTATTATCTTTTTATTGTCATTATTATCATTATTACTAATACTGTTAGTATTATCCATTATAATCACTATCATTATTTTTATCATTATAATTAATATTATTGTTTTTATCATTATAATCATTATAATCATTATTAGCATATTATTATGATTATCAACATTAACGGTAGTAGTAGATGTTTGATAATATTATTATCACAATTACTGTTATTGCTGTTATTATTGTTGGTGATTGTTTTAGTCATGTTTGTAAATACGTTAAACTTATCTGAGATTAAGATCATAATTTGCAAGTCTTTATAGTATTCTAAATTATTTTTTTCCTTTTCGATATTCAGGAAGGAATAATATACAAAATATTTATTTATGTATTGCTTTTTTCGTTTTTATGATTTATTCTTTGTTTTACACGTTGTGATGATAACAGAGAATGTATTCGCTTTATGTGACCAGCGTTTTTCTTCATCTAAACAGCATTTTTCCGGCTTAGGATGCAGTTGTACACGAGAAAAAAATTCCCGAAAAGTTGACCAACGGAGAAAACCTCGCTTCTATTGCTTCACAAACGCCAGGCCTTAGATAACAACAACAACAACAACAAAAATGTACGTTTAACCGCGGATTTTGCAGGTCATTTTGGAATTCCTGAGAGCCATTTTGGAAAATTGCGCACCCGAGAGAGAAAAAAAGAAGTTTGTAATGGGATGACACTCGAA
The DNA here is from genome assembly GCF_003789085.1 of Penaeus vannamei. Lineage (NCBI taxonomy): Eukaryota > Metazoa > Arthropoda > Malacostraca > Decapoda > Penaeidae > Penaeus > Penaeus vannamei. Next base: position 1,057,459 of record NW_020870888.1, on the reverse strand, counting down.
GAATAAAGCTGAACAGCCCCCTTGTATTGTTGGGGAAATTGGGTTGACACATTTTGAAGGAGAACGTCGTAGAAACCACAATCCGTGGGTTTCCTCAAGGACGAAGGGAGGAGAGAGTGTAAAAATCCCAGAGGAAAAGGAAAGAAAACAAAAAAGAATCGGATAACGGATTTTTTGAGTTCGATGGCGTTCACGTGCGAAGAATGAAGACCGATAGCTCCTGTTTTTTTTCTTTTTTTTTCGCTGAAAGAAGAAGGATATGTCAGGATAAGCAGCGGGAGGAGTCTTGAATGTTAATATATTGGTGCGTCGGGCATCTTACCTTGGAAGTCTTATCTGCTCTCAGGAAAGCTCGTGATCTACCTTGACCTTTTCGTCTGCTAAGAGCGATTCCCGGACGAGTGAAGCGTTATGAAATAAAATAAATAAATAAATAAAAATAATTAAAAAAAATATTTTTAAAAATGATATAAAATAAAAAAATCTTACGGGTTGGAAATAATACGAAGATTCCAAGTGATTCTAAGGATTTATAAACATGTCAGATTTATCAAGTGTGACAGTTTATTTTGTAATAAAACCGTCAATCCTATTGTAGGAGTCTTACTATAGACGCACAGCAGAGCAATCATCACGAAACTTATAAATCATCGAGTTTAAATCATCTATTAGTCTTTCTATATCTACATATCTCTCCTCTGTTAACAGCAGATAGCCCTATCTATCTACCCGAGTCTCAGCAACGGCGTACACGAAATAGCCGCGAGGACAAACGCCTCCCCACGCGACTCAAAAAAGACCGCATCGTGCCAAGAACCGCATGGATAAAGTGTCCGTAAAAAAGGACAAGACCGCATCGTGCCAAGAACCGCATGGATAAAGCGTCCGTAAAAAAGGACAAGACCGCATCGTGCCAAGAACCGCATGGATAAAGTCCGTAAAAAGGACAACCGCATCGTGCAAGACCGCGATAAAGCGTCCGTAAAAAGGACAAGACCGCATCGTGCCAAGAACCGCATGGATAAAAGTGACCGTAAAAAAGGACAAGACCGCATCGTGCCAAGAACCGCATGGATAAAGCGTCCGTAAAAAAGGACAAGACCGCATCGTGCCAAGAACCGCATGGATAAAGTGACCGTAAAAAAGGACAAGACCGCATCGTGCCAAGAACCGCATGGATAAAGTGTCCGTAAAAAGGACAAGACCGCATCGTGCCAAGAACCGCATGGATAAAGTGACCGTAAAAAAGGACAAGACCGCATCGTGCCAAGAACCGCATTGATAAAGCGTCCGTAAAAAAGGACAAGACGCATCGTGCCAAGAACCGCATGGACATCGTGCCAAGAACCGCATGGATGTCCGTAAAAGAAGACCGTAAAAAGCCAAGACCGCATCGTGCCAAGAACCGCATGGATAAAGTGACCGTAAAAGACAAGACCGCATCGTGCCAAGACCGCATGGATAAAGTCCGTAAAAAGGACAAGACCGCATCGTGCCAAGAACCGCATGGATAAAGCGTCCGTAAAAAAGGACAAGACCGCATCGTGCCAAGAACCGCATGGATAAAGTGTCCGTAAAAAGAAGACCGCATCGTGCCAAGAACCGCATGGATAAAGCGTCCGTAAAGAAGGACAAGACCGCATCGTGCCAAGAACCGCATGGATAAAGTGTCCGTAAAAAAGAACAAGACCGCATCGTGCCAAGAACCGCATGGATAAAAGCGTCCGTAAAAAGGACAAGACCGCATCGTGCCAAGAACGCATGGATAAAGTGTCCGTAAGAAAGGACAGACCGCATCGTGCCAAGAACCGCATGGATAAAGCGTCCGTAAAAAAGGACAAGACCGCATCGTGCCAAGAACCGCATGGATAAAGTGTCCGTAAAGAAGGACAAGACCGCATCGTGCCAAGAACCGCATGGATAAGCGTCCGTAAAAGGACAAGGACATCGTGCCAGAACCGCATGATAAAGTGTCCGTAAGAAAGGACAAGACCGCATCCAAGAACCGCATGGATAAAGCGTCCGTAAAGAAGGACAAGACGCATCGTGCCAAAGAACCGCATGGATAAAGTTCCGTAAGAAAGGACAAGACGCATCTGCCAAGAACCGCATGATAAAGCGAAAGGACAAGACCCCATATCGTGCCAAGAACCGCATGGATAAAGCGTCCGTAAAAAGGACAAGACCGCATCGTGCCAAGAACCGCATGGAGCGTCCAAAAAGGACAAGGACCGAATCGAACCAGAACCGCATGGATAAAGTGTCCATAAGAGGACAAGACCGCATCGTGCCAAGAACCGCATGGATAAAGTGACCGTAAAAAAGGACAAGACCGCATCGTGCCAAGAACCGCATGGATAAAGTGTCCGTAAAGAAGGACAAGACCGCATCGTGCCAAGAACCGCATGGATAAAATGTCCGTAAAAAGGACAAGACCGCATCGTGCCAAGAACCGCATGGATAAAGTGTCCGTAAAAAGGACCAAGACCGAATCGTGCCAAGAACCGCATGGATAAAGTGTCCGTAAAAAAGGACAAGACCGCATCGTGCCAAGAACCGCATGGATAAAGTGTCCGTAAACAGCATCCGTAAAAAGGGGTGAACCATTTCCACAAACTACCCCTATACAGCCACACCAAAAAAAAAAAAAAAACACTGCCCACACCACAGGAGCTCCGTGCAGTGCATTTCCGCAGTTCAGCAGAGCATGTTATGAGGTCCCTTCGCAGAGAGGAAGCACTGGCGCTGCGGTCGGGAATCAGAAGCGGTCGGCAAGGAAGGCGAGGCGAGCGAGACGCGGTCGAAGGGAAGAGGGATCTGCGTCACAGCCTCAGGTTTTTAATAAGGTGCGACAGGAAGACTAAAGTGGAAACACGAGAGGGAGATATGCTATCAAATCACAGCCTTGATAAGAAAGGATAAATGTTAGAATGCGGCCGAAGTGATACATGTGTGTATATATATGTATGTATATGTGTAGGTGTGGTGTGTGTGTGTATATTATATATATATATATATAATATATATATTATATATATTATATATATATATATAACATATATGTATATATATATATATATATATATATATTATATGTATATATATATACAATACATATATTATATATATATATATATATGTATGTATGTGTATATATATATGTATATATATATACATATATATGTATATATATATATATATATATATATATATATAATATATATATATATATATATTCATGTATATACACCCACATTTACATATATATAATATATATCATATAATATGTACGTATGTATATTTTCATGTATATATATACACCATATTTGCATAATATATATATATATATATATTATATATATATATATATATATATATATATATATATATATATATATAATATTATATATACATATATATCTATATATATATATAATATATATATATATTATATATATATATATATATCACATATATAATATGTACGTATGTATATATATATATACCACATGTGTATATATACAGTATATATGTATATGTATATATATATATATATTGTATGCGCACACACACACATATATGTATTACATACATACATGTATATATATATATATATATATATATATATATATATATATATATATATATATATATATATATACACACAACACACATGTGTGTGTGCGTGGATGATGACAGAAGTCATCACAATTCGCGTCTCCGATACTCCAGATTCTAACCAGCTGTGAAGGGAAGACCGCTGTCACGGGTGTCGACGAGGAAGAGGTTGGAGGCTGCCGTCAGGTGTCAACCAGACAGGAGTTGGTCTTAAAGCAGGTGAATGAAAGGCGCTTTGACTTGCGGGCTTATTTTGAGAGGTTAGAATAATTGTTCCGTTTTCCGAAACGTATTAATTGTTGCGTTTTCGGAGTTTTTATTAATTCCGGAATTAATTGTTACTTTTTGGAGTTTTGTCCAATTAATTGTTACTTTTCGGAGTTTTGTCGCATTAATTGTTACATTTTCGGAGTTTTTGAATTGTTACATTTTCGTATTCATTGTTACGTTTTCCCAAGCTTTCGGAGTTTTCTCGTTGGTTTAGGGCATTAGTTAGACTGACTAGCTTCCCTGCTGCAATTTCTCCTGCATATATGATAAGGCGTATGCTTATGCCGTCCTCTCCTGGTGTTTATTTTTTTATTTTATTTACTGTGATGTTCGGTGTCTTTCTATTTATATCTTGCATTTACTTTGTTCCGTCACTGGTCATTAGAGTTGTTTAAGATCCGTGTAAAAGTTCTCCATTATTCTAATAATTTCATTCTTGTTATGATTTCTCCGTCGGGTTTCTTTATTCATTCGTTATTTTCCCTATTCCGAGTTTCCTCTTACCTGTTTTAATAATGGTGCCTGAGCTCAGTGTTTTATTCATTTTCTATGTTGAATTTATTTACATCCTCCTTCTGTTTGTTATTTACTGTATATCAATTCTGCTGATTCTATTTTGTTCGTTCGCATCTGCATAAGCTGTTTAGTCTCTATTGAGAATACTGAAGCTTTGCACGTTGCTTTTACCTCCTATGTCAAGTGCAGCTTCCTTAATCACCTCGTTGAATTTCTGTTGCCCTTTTCTTCAAGAAAGACAGATTAGGGACTGGCTTTCTTATGAGTTTATTTCTCTTTCTTGGGAGATATGATTTGATTTCGCCTCTGAATATTCTGTGGTTGCTCTCAATATTTACTTTATTTGTTAAATACGACTGTCTCGCCTGTTTGTAATTAGCCAAGTTCGTTTCTAATGCTAAATGGTGATTTGCATCTACTTACGTACTAATCGGTTCGAAGATTTTATTGATGACACTGAGGGATCTAGTCAAAATCGATTAGAGAAGGGTGCCTATTCCGTGGTTCCCGACTGAGGTTTCTCTTCCTACCTTTTACCTTTCTTGGCATCAAAGTCCCCCTTGAAAACAGCCTGCTCTGTCGCTGGCTATTTGAACACTTTCACACAAGCTCTACTTTTTCATCCCCATGGCTGCAGATTAAAACATACTGTACCTATCGTTTATCTATAGATAAAGAATATAGAATATAGAATTCCACTTTATTTAACTAAGAAACCTACCTCTAATTTTTGCAAGTCGTCCTAAAATTACCTCTCAATTCAGCACGTGTCCACTGATGAATATTTCCTGCTCTTCGCCTAGTCTCCTAACTTCGCAGATGAAAGAAAGCTTCCCAATCAGTGCCAGTAGGTCGTATTCTGTTCCCGGCGCCCTTACATTACACGTACAAAGATTAATCAACGTAGGACGGCCTGGATTAGCCTGGGCAATACTGGCGCCCTCCGTTTGTATAATCGTGATTGAGGGGGACAGCC
>NW_020870888.1:1022079-1042079 GCF_003789085.1 Penaeus vannamei | reverse complement strand
GGGATTAACAGAAAAACAGAAGTTAGCATCATTCCACTTTAGATACAGCATCATTCCATATTAAATACAGATACATATTTACATAACGTTGGAGACCTATTTTGTTTAACATAGGAAATTTAAGTAGCCCTTTTTTGAGACACATTTTCAATAACCTACACATGGGAGGCTCAAGTGGTGTGCTGTTGCTGGGTTAGCTGTCTAAGTTGCTTCAGGACAGTTTCCAGAAGCTTCTTCTTGTCACTTCTCTTGAGTATGGAGAACATGCCACGCTTTTCTCCCTCACGCAATCTGGAAGCATAAATATTCTCTGATGCACAAAGTAATTCTACCAATCTTAACCCACCATCGCCAGGAAAAAGTGTTCACGGTATAATTGTTTTGTGAAATGTCTCTGCATACAGATGCCTATGCAGGTGCTCAGCCACAAAGGAGTCCATTAGTAGATCTTGTGACCTCACCTGATTTCACCTTTCCTTGAGTTTGTTCAGAATTTTTTTCTTTTTTTTTACTGATGCTATCAATATCGATGGTTATTTTTATCATAGATGTTATAATTCATTATACTGACATTACTAACAGCAATATAACATACAAGAAAATATTTTTGAAAATCTAGGAAAATGGTAAACTGGTGAGACAGGTAGTACTTGTAATTGGCTTAGTGACGACCTTGTATTTGTGGTGCCATCTATATGTAAAAACAATTAATAAATCAATCTCACATTGGGCATGGCATGTGCGTAAATGCCATCCCCCAGTGGCTTTGGGTTAATGGAGGAGGAAAATTAATAGCACCTGTATCACTTGGACCTCTTCACAAGAATTCATGAAAGCCAATATTTAAACCTGAATGTTGCATTTAACAGTAATATCAGCTGCATTGAATAAAGTCATCCCTGATCTAGGGAATGATGTATTCATTTTTATCTAGTTACAAAATCAATACCAACTTTTTCTCCCTCTGGGACTTTCATTCAGTAGTCATTTACATTTTTCACAAACATATTATATAATTGATCTATTTCATAGATAATAATCCTTGTGGATTTATAATATTTTCAAAACAATGCCTGTTTCTTTTATCCAATTGCTACTTACTTTTCTACAATGATAATGGCATTATGAGGATTGACTCGTAGGTACTTGGAGTTCTCTGAGCCATAATCATGAAAATATGTAGACCAATCCTCTGTCATAAAAAGATCTAATAACTGCCGAAGATCAGCAAAGCACATTAGAAGAGCTCCTTCCTCAAATCCTTCCACCGGCTCAAATGCAGCAAATTCTAGAAAAAATAAAGAAAAATTACAATAGCTATTAATAAAAAGACAATCTAACAAAGAGTATGTAATAAATCATATCCATGTAATCTTTCTTTTGATAAAATTTTCTTAAACTTATTACTTCAAGACTCTTTTTTTATCCTTATTATCCTACACAAGGTGTAAGTCAACAGCTGATCCTTAGCTGTTGGGATTCAACAAAACACCTTTTCCTGCCCTGTAAGTTCAAAAGCTTGACAACCTGAAAGTTTGCAGGGCTGAAGATCATATTACAGAATTTCTAGTTTATAATAAGAACATTGTTTCGACATCAAATAATTCAGCCCATACTGAAACTACAATGTATAATAATATGACTTTCTGCAAATCTCTTGGTATCACTGTTACAATAATACAAGACTGCATCATCTTTATTTCCAAAGAATACCATTTAGTTTTTCATAAAGAACTGTCTTCTTAAAATGGTTTTCCATCTTGTTACTAGCCCGTAACTGGGGTACCAATATGATTTATCTGCAAACCTAACAGCATAATAATTTGAATCCTTGAACTAAGTACTGATTTCAATGAAGATACCAATATGAAGGGTGATGGTATTATCTACATAAATACACCATTGAATCTTGGCTAAAAGAAATACTGAAAAAGCAAAGCTTCTAACATACGTTCACACTGGATGACATCAAGGTTTACTTGCTCCAGAGCTGCAAGAGACATCTGTTTTACATCTTCACTCAGCAACATGGACATCAGTGATTTTGCCACATGCTGACAAGCTGACATGCAAGCAGTCTGTGCTACACGCACCTGTCAAAATAAAATAACCATGTTACCTCCAACACAATTCAAGATCACAAATGTAAAATACTCAGATCTGAGTAGTTCATTTTTTAAGATAATGGAAGATGAGCATAAATATTCATAGAAAACCTTGTCAACTATCTTCAATAACTGGGAGACAAGTCCTTCTTAAAAAAATACAGGCCTATGTTTATCAAAAACAACAAAAAAGAGAAAAAAAATCTATGAAACACCTCTCACAAATAAACAATAAACACAAAAATCAAATTATGCACTGTTACATGTATAGTCATGACAGGGAATAACAAGCACATTCTCCCTTACTGGCAAATTGGTGAATGCTGTGAAAGTCGAGTTAAGGAAAGCTATGAGATCAGTGACATAGGATGATGATGTTCCCTGGGGTTCAGCCAACATCCAATCGTAGGCAGCCAGATCCAAGAATTCATCCAGCTTCAGTCTAAGAGCTGTGTAAATTTGTTCCTCAGCTTCCCCTCTAATGTCTTTGAACATAGCCTTGCCCTGAAGTCTACCCAGGCCAGGTGTGCTGCTGTCCTCTATGCTCCTATAAAAAGGAATCAATTAAAGACAAGTCCACAAAGATATGAACCTAATTCAGGAAATCTATAAGGCCTCTCATAACATTTTTCATAAATAATGTATTAGGGCAATTAAATAACTTCATAGCAATCAGACAGACCTTGCAGTAATTCATGAACAACTTACATCACTAAAGGTAGACATAAAAACATACCCTGTCAACTTAGCTACATAATGTTCTAAAAGAACATTAGCATGTTCTAAATGTAGTGTGTTGATGGTTATCTGAATGAGTTGCAGGAGTCCCAATCCAGGTCTCTTGATTAATGTTGCTAAACAGCCACTCAAAGTGCGGGTCAGCAGAAGGTTGGTCGATTTCCGTACCATGTCCTCCTTCTCTGTTTGACTAGGAAGAGAAAGCTAAGTTAGTGCTTCTATCTCCGTTACATAAATTCTTTGGGTTCCAATTGTTTTTCTTAATCTTTTTCTTACAGTGGCTGTGGCTTACCTGTTTGACAGTGCTGATCATGATATACTATATCATCTTATAATTATGTATATGCATAGTTAAATTTTACATAGGATTCTCATTACCCAACTGTCATGAAAATTAGGATGTGAGATTCATCCAAAACAAATAGAAAGCATGGTAACAATTAAAAATTTTAGCAATAAATAAATACATTTAATAAAACTCAATAAATAAAGAAAATAAAGGAGGGGAAGTGCCCTTAGAGTAATTATCAACAATAAGTCTTTATTACTTTTCAGTAAAACACCCTAAAAAATACCATTTTGATTCTTTATGTAACATGTTACTTAACATGGCATCTAACATTTAAGAACACAAACACAAATTCAGTAACATGGACACACAATAAAATAAAAATACTGCTTCAACAGAAATTAAATAAACATGATCTATCAAACTTGACGAGAGTTATTCATCATATCAAAAATCAAATCAACCAGAAACAAAAGAAAACATCACGTCTGAAGCTTGGGCATTTCACAGATTTCCCCCCCATTAAAGGTGAGTACGACTCAATGAAAAGATAGTTTCCATGTATTTTCTCAAGTTTCTCTTTTAAAATTCTTCTACAAAATCTAATACATTCACAACTAAGTATCCTAAAATATCTTTATAAAAGGCACATAGGAAGAGAGTTCATAAAACATATCAAGACCATAAAAAAATAATAGATTAGTAGACAATTTGAATTATGCAAATTATCCACAATATCCTGAAAAAAAGAGATAAGCATCTACACAAAGAGGAAAAACAGAGAAAGACAACTTAGCAATTAAAACACTCATACAAACCTTAAATTCAGATCTTCCGAGAACTCTAAACAAGCTGCAACATAATTCTTGACCTGCCGGTACACTTTTGGAACCATTAAACTGAAGGGGAATCGTTTAGGGAACGAGGACTGCTCCAGCGCTAGGTCATGATAAGGGAAGACCTCAGTAATTCGATGATACTCCTCTGGGGTTTCAACTTGAATAGGATGATAGTTGTCTTCATCAAATATTTCCCGAAATACCTGAAATCATGTACATGGATGCCCACTTTCAATCAATTTTCATAAGGTATTAAAATACATTAACAATACTCATACTCTACAAGCTACACCAATTTTCATTACATTCAGTATCATGTAATAGCATTCCTTGATCCATCCATATCTTATGATACACCAAATATTCAATCAATCATACCATGCACTTAGCATTTACTCTGCATAAAAAGTTAAGTGGAAGTCCATGGACTTGCACATAAAAAAGACAAAAGTTAACTTACCTGTACCCATTTTTGCATCAAAACTTCATTATAGTGATCTTTAACTTCTAGTAACAACTCATGTAGTGGATTCACAGTGTACCCATAGTTCTAGAGGGATAGAAGAAAATGTATAAATAAAATTACTTTAATATGCTTTGGTTTCATGTCTTCAGTTGCTTCCTGTTTCGGACATACAACATTCACAAAGCAAAACTGTTAATAAACTTATTTCAATATCTAATCTTGATGTAAGTACAAAAATTATGTTACAAGACAACAAATGATTACCTGTAAAGTATGGGCAAACAACATAATAAGGTTCTTGATGTTGAGCATAAGATGGGTATCAGTGCAGTATGATGAATGATTGCGGATGTTGTTCACAACCTGGAGAAGATAACAGAAGTTGAGAACTCTATTAGCACGTAATGGCATACAATTTTCGTTAGTTTATACTGACATTTGATAGAGATAATACTTTATACTTGGGTGTACTCTGAAATTTATGATACAAATATTTCTAATGACAGAAGCAATTGATATTTTGTTTAAAATCACCTAATAATTTCTTCTCTGTTAGAGAAATATTACTACTTCTCTTACATAATCAAATAACATTAATAATATTTTATTTGAAACATCAAATTGGCAAATCATCCTGAGCACATAACAAATAGAAATCAATAAAGAGGAAAAAGAAGTAAATAAGTAAAAAGTCATAATAATCGTGTATTTCAACCTACCTTTCCTGATGCCATGTCCCAAACCTCATCCAGATATGGCCGTGTGACCAGTCCATTGCCTGTGTTCAGAACATGGTCCTCTATCACAAAGAATCCCACAACACCATACAGGTACTGTCGATAGCCTTCTAAATTTTCATGCTGGTGAAGGGGAAAGAAATGGGAATGATTCTTTTCTTCCACTATCAATAATGCCGTAAAAATTGTCACATTTTTCATTTCCATTATATAAATCAAAGCTAAACATCTAATATAAAGTACAACAGAGCAATAAAGCTCGAGAAAAATTCACTGCGGACAATACCTAACAAAACACACAGGAAGATTCAACCCTCATTTGTGACCTGAACCACTCAGTACCCACCATGTTAGTTGGTGGCTGCAAAGCTAGCCTGGCTTGCTCTCTTCGCTGCTGCCTGTAATAAGTCTCAAACTGCTCCCGGGCTCCTAGGACTGTGTAAATGTGAAGACAGCGGTACACAGGAGCAAAATTGATTAGGTCCTGGGCACACAGCTCCTCTTCTTCATCACTCTGGGCTTCTGACTGAGCTTCATAAGTCTCACCTACAAAAAATTAATGGAGATGAAATGAGAAAGGCAATAAAAAGAATAAAGAACTGTAAAGAATAAAATCATATGAAAAATAAAAAGTAAAAGAATTATAGTGACTAAAGGAAATTATGAGAGTTCTGATGCAGGAAACTGTTTTTCCTGTGTGCCTCCAATTTCAGAGCTATTTTACACTTTCTTCCTCAGTAAAAAAAAATAAATAAATAAATAAATAAAAAAAAAAAAAAAAAAAAAAAAAAAAAATAATAATAATAATAACAATAAAAATCTATGCTACTGCAATCTATTCAACAATGCATCATATCATAATCATCTAAATCCTCAGACCAGAATCTAAGATCAAATAATGAAGATACTCTTTCTAAATCTTTCTACATCCCCTCCCCCACAATAATTCTGATATACAAAACATCAATCAGGAACATTAAAATTATATTCACAATTCTGACAGAGCATACACTTGAATACCTGTTTTTTACACAAGAACACTGAAGAACTTTACCTGTGAATGGATTTGGAGGCAGTGGCGCATGCCTCTTGGATCTTGTCATTGCTAGATTAGGGTCCATATTGTACTGAAGAGCAGCATGCTTCATGGCAACCTGACCAATTCGTGCTGACACTCTGTTTATAGAAATCATTAGATTACCTAGTTGCATGTAACATGAACACACACACAAGTGCATAAACATATAAATATATATATACATATATGTATATGTATTTGTATATGTCTGTCTGTCTGTCTGTCTGTCTATATATGTATACATATACATATAGATGGATAGATATATACATCCATACATATATGCACACATACATATATTGCCTGCAGTAGTATACGCAAGTGCCACCGTCCTGAAAATTGAGATAACAGTATCACAGAGTTCTTCAAAATCTGCTTTCTATTGTGGTTGAGAGAAATTACAAAGAAAATAAGGATGATAGTCTATAATATTGGTCTAGATTTTTTACCTCCTTGGCCAAGGTGTTATTTTTGCCAATGTATTGGTGCAGTTGCATACTCATCCCAAGCCTGTCGGGGTATGTCAAACTGCTTTAATGTTATAGTTTTTTTACCAAAAGATTCATGGGATAATGTACAAAGCAAGATTTGCATTCCTTTAAGAATAAAAGAAATAATCTGCTGCAATAATCTGTGTCATCATAGTGTTTGAAGTCAGGAACTAAATGAGGTTATTTTTAATTTGGGTCATGTCAGGTCCAACAGCCTCATCCTTACTCTCACAGTAGCAAGACTTCTAGCGACTCACTACTGACACCTGACTGGTTGACACCTCTTGGCTCTGATTGGACTGCAGGCTCCACTCGTTCCAAGTTTGCCTACAGCTCCTGTGTACTTGAGCTTCAGGATCCAGAAACAAGATCACCAACTCAAGATAATCTAGCTGCACCTCAGCAAGCAGCAGTAACACAGGACTGCCCAATCTTTTGCCAACGGGGAACCAGAGAGAACTCTAAGACCCTTAACAGTGGGAACTCATACCCACTCAACTATTCCCCAAAGAGATAAACCACCAGTCATGTAGTTGATGCCATCCATCTACTACAACTGCATTAATAGTGAATTTTCCTTGGCAAGGAACATTAGGAAAGGAGAGAAAATGGAATTTTTTCCAGGAATATTCTGGACTGTTTTATATAATTTCTAAATTATATTTTGTGTTTTTTTTATGCTAAAGTACTCATGCAATAATATACAGATCATGAGCTATAAAATGGTGTAAGCAACATTACTCTAGCTATAATAGTTTTGGAAAGAGATTTTTGAAAATACAAAAATTTGAACTTATAATATATATATATATATATATATATATATATATATATATATATATATATATATATATATATATATATATATATATATATAATATATATATATATAATATATAATATATATATATAATATATATTATATATATATATAATATAATATATATATATATATATATATGTATATAATATATATATGTATATATATATATATATGTATATATATATATATATATATATATATACTATATATATATATATATATATATATATATATATATATATATAATGTATATATATGTATATATATATATATTATGTATATATATGTATATATATATATATATATATATATGTATTATATATATATATGTACTATATATATATATATATATATATATATATGCCTCGTGGAATCAAAATATCTAAAATTATTTTTAAATTGATAACTTACTGAGACACACGTTTGGTATTCTACTGAGAAATTCTTTATTGCAGTTTACTGAGCAACACCTCCTTTGGTACTTTACTGAAAACCCCTTTGGGCATTTTGCTGTGAAATCTCTTTCTGATACTTTACTGAGAACTACATTTTAGTACTTCTTGAAAAGCACATTTTTGATACTTTCTTGAGAAACACCTTTTCAGTGAGAAAAACCTTTTTGGCACTTTACTGATTTTTTGTACTTCACTGAGATACAAAAATCAAACTATCAGAGGAATAATAAAAAAGAAAAAAGCTTACCGTCTGATTGCCTCCAGGAAATCTTTAATATCTGACATAGATGCCTGTTTAATGTCTTCACGAACTCGAGGAATGTTGTCACGCATTTGCTGGGCAAAGCGATAACTTGCAACACGTGGTAAATAGGTGTGTTCAAGTTGCTCTAGAGTTTTCAGTGCAGGATAATATCTGGAAGATCAAAATTTTTTGAGAGTGAAATTAATTTACTCCACACAATTCTAGATACTTCAAAAATTATCTCCTGTCATCTTCTTCCTCAAGCCACTTAACCCCTATGATCCAGATGACATGACCATCACACCATAAAAAAAATTTGGCTTCAGGGGTGGGTGACATCAACTTGCCGTCAATGGGAAAATTTGGCTGAAGACCAGGGTAAAATGAATGACTCAGCATGAGTGCACAAAGCTCTTGGAGGGTGATTTGACTCAGTGGGCAATTAAAATGAAACAAAAAACAGTGTTACTTATTGTCATTATTATTGTATTGAGTTATGACCTGCCATTAAAGGAAAACAATCTATTACCATCTGGATAAAGTAAACCAAATAACAAGAACAAACATTGGAAAATGGCAAAAATTTAAAAACACTTATGCAGAAAAAAATATAGAGCCATAGAGCCTTGTCACCACATACAAATATTTGTATACTTAGCCTACAAGCTGGTCACAGAGCAGAGTGGCTACTCAAGTAAGGCTAATGCCTATGTTTTGGGCCAAGTGATGGCTGTAAAGCATCCTGATCTAATGGGTTAAGGTAATCATAAGAAGATTTTTATATTTACAAAAAGTAGTTAAAAAAAAAAAAAAAAAAAAAAAGGCTTGCCAAATGCTAATATTTCTAAGAATTATGAAAATGATAAGCACAGATTATCATTCACATACATGAAGGGCTTGTACTATTATAAACTTTTAAAGGATTCCTGAACACATATAAGAAATGGGTTGTACTGGCTTCTTGTAATATGAGAGTATTGTGACTCACCTTTTCTCCTGCATCTGTTTCTGTAGCTTGGAATACGTGGTTAGGACAGGCAGACAGAGGGTAAGGGCATCTATGGCGGCACAGATATTTGACTGGACTTTCCGTGTCTTGACCAATTCCTCACTCTTGGCCATTAGCTGCTTTGCCGATTCTTGAACCTCCTCATCAATTCTGACCACTTCCATCTGACAAGCAAGTAGTTATCATTGGAAAAAAGTGAATATATAATCATAAAAAAAAGGCACAACTGATCAATACTGTTCCATCCCATTTTTTATTATTGTTAAATATCACATGCAATGAAATTTATGTAAGCCTTTCCTTACAATCGTTCTATTTTTTCCAATTCAAATAAGAAAACGATACTAAAAACTATAAATAAATACAAATACACACCTTGAGTTTATGTGCTTGTGACCTAACTTGTAGAAGTTCCCTGATGGAGTCAATGAATCCTTGGTAATGGTGATTACACATTCTCTCGATGTCTCTGTCATGGTTCCGAATTCGTGTATCCAGGCGTTCCATGAACTTCCCATGCTCGTCGCCATCGTATATGGTCCTGCATGGTAAGAATTAACATTAATTTCACAACACTGTAAAGAGAGATGGAGGGGCAAAGAATAGAGAAGAGAGGGAAGGAAAAAGAGAAAAAAAAAAAGGTGTCAGAAGGAGAAAATAGGAGGAGTGTGAAATAAGGAAGGTAGAGGGAGGAGGACACGACGGAAAAAGTGAGGTGGAAGCCAGGAAAGGAAAGAGGGAAAGAGGGTACAGAGAAAAAGCTAAGAGGAGGAGAGAGTGAAAGAGGAGGGAGAGAGGGAGAGAGGAGAGAGGGAGAGGGAGAGAGGAGAGGAGAGGGGGAGAGAGGGAGAGAGGAGGAGAGAGGGAGGAGAGAGAGAGGGAGGGAGAGGGAGGGAGGGGGAGGGAGAGGGAGAGAGAGAGAGAGAGAGAGAGAGAGAGAGAGAGAAGAGAGAGAGAGAGAGAGAGAGAGAGAGAGAGAGAGAGAGAGAGAGAGAGAGAGAGAGAGAGAGAGAGAAGTAGGGAGGGTAGGAGAGAGAGAGGGGAAGAGGAATGGAGGAAGGGAGTGAAGGAGAGAGACAGTGAAGGAGAAAGAGAATGAAATTTTCTTTTCTTAATTGTAAGACTTCAAATTCATAAACATTTTCTCCTCTTTATATGTAGTAATCAAAAGCCAGAGCTAAAACTGCAAAAAATAGATACATGCATAATAATAAAATACTAAATACTACTTAACATGCAACTGAAACATATTCTGTAAGAATATCAAAATCAAGTCAAATAAAGGTATCAATCAGTAAGAAAATAATAATGGTTAAACATAAGGACAATTCCATGTAAATACCAGGTACACATACATAATCTCATTATATAAGGTTGAGGTTGTAAATATCTTTTCAAAAAAGTCAAGACCAGACTCTTCCTGCATCAAGCTCTCAATTTTCATAAAATACATTATTGCGATTCTTAACAAATTCAATCAAATCAGCAGATTGCTAACTTCCTTCCAAACCCTTAATATTTTTCCAAATCCCTCCCCTACACACACACACACTATCCGTGAGTAATAACAGCACTAGTGTCGAATGTTAAGTGATTGAGACTTGGTCATGGTAAACCTACATGGGGGTGTGTATGTTCCTGTAAGGGTTGCCACACAATCATTTCCCTTCTAGATAATCAGGTTACCAGTGCAAACTCACTTCAGATTATGTACATTCCAGAAGTGAATTAGTGGAGCCGCAAGATTTGGCATACATCAAGCAATGGCAGTTAACATAAGCTACGCATGATAAACCAGCAAAGGTGTAAGAGATTCACTGGCAACCAACACAGCAGACCTAAACTTGATAACCAGAGTGCTTCAGTACCTTGTCAGCTCTCTTGTGTTCCAATTAAACGAACAGAAAAGTGAAAACAACTCTGACGTGATATCAAAGCAGAAGAAAATGTGGCCCCTATCGGTAGCATTGAAATAACGCATAAGATAGGAGATCCTTTCAGCAACATAGCAATACTGTCACTCAGAAATATCCCAAATTTGAACCATTTCTGATCAACAGGAAGATAAACCTCTCCAGTTAAAAAAAATCTAACAGTAAGTACACCACTCAAGATTGTTGAATGAATTCTATGATTGGTGAGTATCACTTGCAAGCCTAATGGCTCATACATAATTTTGCTGTCACAATTCCATATAGTCTTTTATAATGCTAATCATAGATTTAAAAAATATATAATCTTTAGTCTATGCTAATCTTTGAATTCAAACAAATCCTCTGATAACTTTCAATGCTTAATTTGATCAAAAAAACCATGGATGATAATATAATATGATATCATTCTCATGATGATGATCATCATCATGTTGGTGGTGATGTGGTGGTGGTGATAATGGTGATGTGGTGGTGTTGGTAGTGAGGATGTGGTGATAATGGTGGTGGTGATGTTGGCGTAACAATAATAATCATAATATATAAGATAATAGAAGCAAATAAATAATAAGAATAAGAATAATAAAAATATTAACAACAATAACAATTATAACATCAACAATCCATCATCATCATCATCATCACAACAATAACAATAACAATAACAATAATAACAACAACAACAACAAAACAATAATAATAATAATGATAATGATAATGATAAAATAATAATAAACAATAATAATAACAATAATAATAACAATAACAATAAATAACACCAATAACAACAATAATAACAATAATAACAATAATATAACAATAATAATAACAATACAATAACAATAACAATAAATAATAATAATAATAATAATAATAAAATATAATAATAATAATAATAATAATAATAATAAATAATAATAATAATAAATAAATGATAATGATAATTATAATGATAATGATAATAATAATAATGATAAAAATAATAATAGTATTAAAATAAAAATATAATAATATAATATTAATAATAATAATAATAATATTATTATTAATAACAATATTGATAATATAATATATAATATAATATTAATAATAACAATAATATTAATAATAACAATATAATAATAATAATGATAAAATATAATAATAATAATAATAATAAAATGATAATAATATTATCATAATAAATATAATATAATAATAATATTAATAATAAAATAATATATAATAATATTAATAATAATAAAATATAAAATAATAAATAATAATAATAATATAAATATTAATAATATCAATAACCATAATATTAATAATAATGATAATAACAATAATAACAATACTACTACTTTACTACTACTACTACTAACTAATAATAATAATAAAAATAATAATAGTAATAATAATAATAACAACAATATTAATAATAATAAATAATAATAAAAAAAAAAAAAAAAAAATAAAATAATAATAAAATAATAATAAAATAATAATAATTAATAAAATAAAAAATAATAATATAATAATAATAATAATAATAATAAATAATAAAATAATAAAATAATAATAATAATAATAATAATAATAATAATAATAATAATATAATAATAATAATATAATTATTAATATTATAATAACACTAACAATAATAATGATAATGATAAAAACAGCAATAACAACAACAACAACAATAATAATAATAAAAATAATGTTAGCAACAAGAAACAGTAGAAGCACAAGTACCAGTAATAATAATAATAAAACTAATGATAATAACAGCAGCATTATGACTGACATTAACAGGAGTAATATACATGACAATTTTATCAAAGATCATAATTCACTATATTTTATCCATCCAATGTTTCCTACTTTCCTTCTTTTCTTTCTCTCTTTCCCCTCTCCTCACATCCTCTCCAGCTCACCCTTGCTCCCCTTTCCGTCCCCCCTCTTCTCTCTCTCCCACCTCCCCTTCTCTCCCTCTATTGCACATCCTACCCTCTCTCTCTTTTCCCCTTTCTACTTTTTCTGACTTTCTGATTCTCTCTCTGCATCTCTTTCTCCTTCTACCCTTTACTTTCCTTCTTCTATCTCTACATCTCTTTCTCTTATCCTTTAATTTCCCTCTCCTCTCTCTCATAATTTCTTTATTTACCTTTTTCCCATCTATCCCTTTTCCCCTCTCATCCATTTTTCACTATTTTTTCTCTTTAATGAAATTTACAGAGCAGCTTATCAATGATACTCTAACTATGTAGAAATGGAAGCGTTTATATTCATCATTACAAATATGTATTTTGCCAAAGGTAAATCCTATGAAATGTTTCACATATTCAAACTTTCTTATTCTAATTGATTTATGATCATTATTATTATTACAATTTTTATCATAATATAATATCCATAAATCATTATAATGATTATATTCTTAATGTCTATCAATATCTATCACTATCTTTTGTATACAAGTTATTAGCCATCAAATAACTACATAAATATTCAACATACCAAGTAAAAGATTCTGCTGTAGGATCTACTACTCCTGGCCACATGATATGCTTACGGGTAAAGCTTATCCAGTGTATAATTCCTTTACACTTTGCCTTAAACATTTTGGCTATTTTTATTATATGAAATGCACTATGCAGAATACTAATGAAGCAAGTCTTTCTACGACCCTTGCTCAACTAACACTGGAGTTGGAGCGCTGTGCTCAGGATGCCTGTATATGAATGTGATAGAAACATCCTCTGGGGATTCCAAGTAACAATTTTTCTTTAATCTTTCATGCTCAATTTTTTCTTCTTTTTTTTTATCAGGGTTACAAAAAGAAAAAAATCACGCCAAAGTCTGTCAGCATGCTCAGATAGCAAAAACAGATATGAAATTTTTAATGTTGCAATATCAAGCATAAATTTTGCACATTATAAGACAGCTGATAAGTATTTCTGCAATTTACATTTAAAATTTTGTTTGTTATTTTTTTTCTACAATTTAAAAAGCAACTCAAAAATATTATGTAGACAACAAGTAAGGTCATCAATATATTACTCTGGATAGGATACAAATATATAAATGTTTTAATATGTACATACAAATTTATATCTAGATCTAGGTCTACATTATCTTTAAATTCAAACTCATGATCTAAATTCAGATTTGAATGAACATTTATATCTTATCTTAATATTCCTATATATGTATCTATTTATCTATATAATCATATGTAACATACATACATACACACACACACACATTATATACATATATATATATATATATATATATATATATATATATATATATATATATATATATATATATATATATATATATATATATATATATATATATATAAACTGTATACATATGTATACCTACGTACAGCAAAAATACATATCAATATAAATACATATATATCGATGTACAAGAACTCCATAGGTAAAAAATAACATTATATAAGGAGACAAACAATTTCCACTAGACATGTACATTGTACATCAACAAACAGCAAAGGAAAAACAGGAAGACTCTGAGAAACTTGATAATGATTATAATGACAAACATATATTAAAAACAGTGCTGATATATAACGTATATAAAAAACAAGCTAAGAAAAGAAATTGTGCACACTCACTCCCTTATACTCGCACACTAATTCACTCACTGTAAAAAAAAAAAAAAAAAAGGAAAAATTATTATATATAAACACCACACACACACACACACACACACACACACACACACACACACACACACACACACACACACACACACACACACACACACACACACATATATATATATATATATATATATATATATATATATATATATATATATATATATATACACACACACACACATACATAACAAGCATGCTGTGGTGCAAACTTAAATATTTTACAGACTGGATATTTACCATTAAAAGGCTACCATTTCCACTGCAATCACAGAAACAAATGAAATGCATCATATTTAGGCAATAATACACACGCCAAACACATATGAACGTGCATAACAGAATAAAGGCTAAGCTAAGCTCCAGCGACCTGATTAACACGGCTGAACTTTACCTTATCACCAAAGCCACACGACTCGTATCCGGCCCTTCGAGCTCATTCAGCAAGTGGGTGACCGTGTGCGGGTCCTCCTCCATCGCACCCGTGGCCTGAGGCCCACCTTGAGCCGCCATGAGTTTCCCCACCCGTCAAAAGGCCCTAAGCTACCTGTCAAGAGCGTGACTCGACACCGCCGATCAGCTGTTTATTGCCAGAACTCCTTTAGTTAACCTATTTCAACCTATTATCTTTACAAAAAACGCGCGACTCCTCTCCATCTCCGTAATGGTAATCTCGCATTTTTTCAGTTCTCTTCTTAAGAAAAAAATATATATTCGACGTATAGCCTTCAAAACGAGGGGGTCTCACGCCCACTTCCGCTCGCGCTCCCAGCAGCGAGAACTGAACATGTTTCCCCTCGTCTGCTGGGAGGAAGCAGCAGACGACGCCGAGGGGAACCACCGCGTCCCGGGCCCTGCACCGCGCCTCGAATTTCCACTTTTCTTTCTTTTAAATATTTCCAAACGATATCATCATTTTTCATATCAATACGATTCAAGTTAATTGTCTATTGGAAATATCCAATTCTGTTCAAAGGAGTGCGAGCGATCTCTCATACGGTAAGGAAAAACGGAACGAAAATATCTTGCAACTCAGCCGAACACGGGCTCTCGGGTCGATATATGAAACCTGTGAATAAGATCGTCAGACTCTGTTAGTGTAGCAAGCTTACACAGAGCGCTTTTAATTCTTCATCGGCGGCGAATACAAGGGGCTTCTATTAAATACGGAGGGCTGCCACAGATCGCATAATGACATTCTGCGAAGAAGTAAGAAGGTCGGCATCGAGAGAACATATCCTTCGTCGAGTTTATGGTAAGGATATATACTGACTTGACATTATCTATATTTACATAGTGTGACACATAAAAAGGCACGTAATCACAAAATACGAAACAAATAAATATAGCACAAAAAGGGTTTTACTGAGTATTTAGTGTTCATGCCAGAGCCTATGCTACGAGGATCAACAAACGCTCATGACTATATTGTAGGGGTGTTGCCCAATTAGCACGACCATCCTTATTAACACAACATACTTGCACATCCCACGCTTAAAAACACCAAACCAACAAAAATCCAACGAACCAAAGACACCACCCCAACCACCAAATTTCCGAAAAATCAATCCAGAATCACGCAATCAAATTAAACTAACAAGAACCGTCTCTTTTATCTACAGCAATAAGAAGACTAATCCCACAGGCAAAGCAACACAACGCGAGGGTTCAGCAGCTAACTATCTCAAGTAAGCAGTGAGTCACGGGCGCCCATGCGTGCTGATGACTCGAGGCTGTGTCTTAACTGTGTGTGTGTGTGTGTGTGTGTGTGTGGTGTGTGTGTGTGTGTGTGTGTGTGTGTGTGTGTGTGTGTGTGTGGTGTGTGTGTGTGTGTGTGTGTGTGTGTGTGTGTGTGTGTGTGTGTGTGTGTGTGTGTGTGTGTGTGTGTGTGTGTGTGTGTGTGTGTGTGTGTGTGTGTGTGTGTGTGTGTGTGTGTAAGGGTGTGTGTGTGTGTGGGTGTGAGTGTGTGTGGTGTGTGTGTGTGTGTGTGTGTGTGTGTGTGTGTGTGTGTGTGCGTGTGCTGTGTGTGTGTGTTTTGTAAGGTGTGTGTGTTGTGTGTTTGCAAGGGTGTGTGAGTGTGTGTGTGTTGGTGTGTGTGTGGGTGTGTGTGTGTGTAAGGGTGTGTGAGTGTGTGTGTGTAAGGGTGTGTGAGTGGTGTTGTGTGTGTTGTGTGTGTAAGGGTGTGAGTGTGTGTGTGTGTAAGGGTGTGAGTGTGTGTGTAAGTGTGTGGTTGTGTGTGTAAGGTGTGTGTGTGTGTATTTGTAAGGGTGTGTGTGTGTGTGTTTGTAAGGGTGTGTGTGTGTGTTGTGTGTGTGTGTGTGTAAGAGTGTGTGTGTGTGTGTGTGTAAGTGTGTTTGTGTGTGTGTGTGTAAGTGTGTTGTGTGTGTGTGTGTGTGTGTGTTGTGGTGTGTGTGTGTGTGTGTGTGTGTGTGTGAGAGAGAGAGAGAGAGAGAGAGTGTTGTGTGTGTGTGTGTGTGTGTGTGTGTGTGTGTGTGTGTGTGTGTGTGTGTGTGTGTGGTGTGTGAGTGAGTGAGTGAGTGAGTGTGAGTGAGTGTGAGTGAGTGAGTGAGTGAGTGAGTGTGGTGTGTGTGCGCATTTGTGTGTGTGCGTGTGTGTGTGAGTGTGTGTGTGCATGCGTGCGAGTGTGTGCGTGCATGCGTGTATGCATTTATGTTGGTGTGGGTGTGTGGGTGTGTGCAAGAGAGAGAGTGCATGTATGTATGTGTGTGCCTGTCTATATGAATCTTTAAGTGGATTTGTATTTTGTGTATATGAGTCT
Organism: Penaeus vannamei; assembly: GCF_003789085.1. Lineage (NCBI taxonomy): Eukaryota > Metazoa > Arthropoda > Malacostraca > Decapoda > Penaeidae > Penaeus > Penaeus vannamei. The sequence continues at coordinate 1,024,419 of NW_020870888.1, read as the reverse complement.
GAGTGAATATTGTGTGTGACTGACAAGTGACACTGGCTCCACACACTGAATAGGGATTAGTTTTTCACAGGTCACACTATGACTCACAAAATGTATGCAGGTTTGACCAGTATTGATGAGGATTTTTAAAAAATAATGTGCCTTATCATCAAAAATACATACTCAGCGGATTAGTTTTCCCCATACACAGTTGTGTCAAACATTGTAAATACATTTCCCTTTTCTCATAGATATTAATTTTCCTTATTTAAAAATAACATCATCATTGCATCCTAACCATGAAATTGATTAATATTATCAGTGTAAAGATAAATCCTCACTCTTCTTTAATGATCCCTGTGCTTTGTCAAATACCTTCTTAAATATCCAATAATAATGGGCAAGTAAACAAATGAATGTTGATAAAGAGTAAAAATACGCACCCAAAATAAATAGAGCCAATTGTGTCAACCGAGTTAGTCATCTGGTGACCTCAACCTCATCTTGATTAGGTTTTCTTATTTGTGGCTTTCTAATTTCCAACTTCTTATTAATAAATACACCTATATACATTTGCCTGCATGTAGGGGGTTTTCTGTAGGTTGTGGGTGTGGCTATAGCTATAGTTATAGCTGTAGCTGTGGAATGTTATCCAGTCATGAATGTATTTGCATGTGTTGTGAGATTCTGTATATAAACAGATAAATCTTATTTGCCCCATTAGATGCAATAAAATAAATAAAAAATAAACCAACAGGCATTTCCTTTCTTCTTGGAAGACCTCTGACTTCACATAGGCAATATATGTGTCTACACTTTGTAACTCTCTTTGTCATGTTTGTAAATGCACTCTGCAAAGCTCACAATAAATTTTCATACATTTAGGCCATTTTAGTAAAAAGAATTATTTACAGTGCATTAGCCTTTATTAATGAGTAAATTTCTGTTTCTTTTCCTAGAATAAAATTTCCAAGAAACAAACTTCTAAAACATTTGATATTATTTTTATAGATATTTATCCATACAATTAGCACTAAACTATTTAATCTTGTACTTTGTAAAATTAGCATACCCTAAATCTGGGATTTTAATCTCCTGACACCAACACCAGTAACACTATATCTGGAGTGCAGTGTTAGTCTAAACCTGTATGAAAGTTATCTTCTTTACTTAACATTGTAAATGAAATTCCATGCTTTTTAAAGGTGTTTCTGCTTTAGTTAAATACTTTTTCAATTTAGATATTAATGAAGGGCCTGCTATTGTGACACTCATACAATGATTATAATAAAAAAAAAAAAAAATTAAAGCATATTTAAACATTGATAATATGAAAGGATTACACTGTAATACTGACAGATTGACATGTAACTATCATAATTGTTGCCGTATATTAATAAATCTGTTTACCAATCTGACCTATAAATTTGAACAAAACCATTTATTTTCCATGGATAATCTACACATTTCTTAAAATAAAAAAAATTACAGCATTTATGCACTAGATATCTGCTCTCCCATTTAACTAAATACATTATTCATTAGACAGGAACAGAATCATCTCTTGGTATTTGCCTTACCCTAGTCTCATTTCTCCTAATTTTGAGAAACTAACACTACTTCAATAAAATCATACCGGGAAAGGATTGATACACACCAATTTTCAGGCTTTGATTTATATCTTTACACCAAACTTCCTAAGATCAAGTACATATTTTTGGTTTAGCCTACTATTAGTATTAATATCTGCCTATAATCTTAAAGATCATAATGCAGCAGGTTGTATGTCATAGTTCCCCAGACTATAGCAATTGTTGAGTTCCAATAATCAGGTTTATTACCCATAATTAGGTATGCTAGGTTAGGATAGATTCTGAGGTTCAAACGGCACAAATTATCAACTGCTTTACAAGGTACTGACTATTACAAGAGAGAAGACTTAGGTGAAGGAAGTTCTGCTTTGTTCAGAAGTGTACTCATTTACAGCATATTTCTTAAAGTTTGTGATTTTGATTTCTCTTTGGTAAAAAAAAATGCGGAAACACCAATACCGGCCACTAGACCAATGCTAATCGGCATTCCAGCAAAGGCCAAAACCCATCAACATACATAGTACAGGCAACCTAGAGCTTGTAGACCATAGCATTTTATCCTTCAATAAGGAACTAGACTAAGCTTTATTTTGCCAAAATGTATGGAATGGAGATTTTGTGGTCTCTTGTTGGAATGCAATTTGTTAGCCATTTCTCAGTGATCACAGAAAATTTTAAGAGTATTTCAATAGATTATCTACCATATATAATTATATGAAATATTCTCACTATGAAAACTATTTTCTGCATCTTTCCACACAAATACCTT
>NW_020870888.1:1004579-1017079 GCF_003789085.1 Penaeus vannamei | reverse complement strand
CACTCACTCCTCACTCACTCTCTCTCTCTCTCTCTCTCTCTCTCTCTCTCTCTCTCTCTCTCTCTCTCTCTCTCTCTCTCTCTCTCTCTCTCTCTCTCTCTCTCTCTCCAAACACACACATACACAAATGCATATATATGTACTTGTATTGATAGATAAGAGAGAGAAAGAGAGAGAGAGAGAGAGAGAGAGAGAGAGAATCAATTATCTATATATTATTGAATAGAATGGTAATGACCTAATTTCATAGACACCTTTGTTTCAAAATATAATGGCCCCCCCTTTTTGACATAATGCATTCAAAGAAAACGTTCTAAGCTAAACTAAAATAAAGCATATACCTCTCTGAGTGGTTCTGTTTATACAATATATATAATTAGAAATTTTATCCACTATTGAAATGTATTGTGCTGAATATAAACAAAAAGGCTCATCACACATGCACACATCCACCCACCCACACCCACACCCACGTTATAATTGGGCCTAACCTACTTTATACCTCCGGGTATAGTGTAAGCTAGTATAAACTGTCACCAGAGGTCAGAATATACCCTTGTAACAATTAAAATCATTTTTTTTTATGACTGGCACAATCAGCTTGTTGGGATGGCACTGTAGTATACAGTAGATGTGCAGTCTAATGAGTGGCTAACTTATCCAGCAAGGTTTGAACATGCCGAATTTTGAAAGACATGAGCACTTCAAAGTGGTTTTGAATGTTGTTTGAATATATATCTGTTACCAATCAGAATAAATCTTAATTAGTAATACTAATTTCATAATTAAGGTTAGTTTTGTTTTGAAATTAATATACATGCCGATAATATGAATGATAATAATAATCATTATCATCATTATTATTGTGGTTGCAAGGCGAAACAAAAAAGGATGCTTGCCTTTCGTTATATCTTTGTTTGAAATCCTTTCGATATGAATGATAATAATAATAATAAGTATTATTAATATCATTACTGCGGTTGCAAGGCGAAGGAAAAAAGGATGCTTGTCTCTCGTTATATCTTTATTTGAAATAATTTCTACACTGCAATACCACAAATGACCACCGATGCAGACCTACCGGCCATACGTTTGTTTACTTCACCAGCCAGCGATCCTCCGTCCCTGCAACGGTCGTGCTGCCAGCCTTCCCAGTCTCAGTTCAGTGGTTGAACGAAGGAGACTGTTAGACAATTAACGAGCTCAGCCCCGTAGCGACACGATTGAACATTATGGGTACAGAATACCACACACACACACACACACACACACACACACACAAATATATATATATATATATATATATATATATATATATATAATATATTATATATACATCACTAATCTAAATGCAGTTATTGTTGTAATTATTATTACAAACTTACTATTCAAAATCGTGATGAGTCACAAATTGACAAAAGATAATATTCAATTCTGACCATAATAAAGTGAATCCTTGTCCAGAGTATAAACCAGAGATATGCATATAAAATTTTCAAAATATGGCGGCCTTTCCGGTATATAAAATGATTTATGATAGAATGCTTCTGATATATTAATCTTATTGAAATTGTGCTGTGCTTTATAACTGGTTGTTTCTTTCATATTTTCTTAAGTAAAAAATATGACGAGACTAGATTTGAACATCATAATATTTTGACCTCAATGACTGGTTGTTTCTTTCATATTTTTAAATAAAAAATATGAGACTAGATTCGAACATTTTAATATCTTGACCTCAACCTATTAACGTTCTTTCGGAAATGTAAATGCTCTTAAATGAGCTATCTTCTTACGTTCCCAATTTTCAACATCATACAGATTATTACTGATTATAAAAAAGTATGAATAATAAAACGAATACTGTATATAATCCAATCAGCTATTATCTATGGAAGACGAACGGGGCTTCTAAATGTAACAGGACAGCCTTACCCAAACCTTGTTAATTATTGTCCTGATGTCGTACTGCCTTTTTGGTCTTATGTCTTATATTTATACCCTTTTCCCTGATTGAAAATGTTAGTAAACATGTTGCATCTTTTGTAGGTTCTGGAATTCAAATGATTAATCAAATTCTCCTTCCTGGCGGTTTAGAGAATCTATGAACTAATTATTCAGGTCTTCACTTTGCTTGTTAAATGATGACTACTATCTCACATGGTAAATGATGACTCTATTACGCTGTTAAATTGTTACCTTTCTACTTAATCGGCAAAACTCCAATAATAATGTAAATCAAATACACTGTTCACAGTGAGCGGGAGGTATATATTACTTAAGAATAGTAAAGGGAACAGTGTCCCTTACTCTCATTCACACATGACATGGACTGAGCACATGTCTAATGGCTAATGCAGTTTTTATATTTACAATGTATAGTTGGGCTCTGGATAATGACATTTATGAAGCATTCATTTTATTTTACTGTTAATGATATGTTATCACGAGTTCAACAAGTTTTCATTGTATAGTGAATCAATTCTAGGTATTCTTTAAAAGAAAAAGTTCTTTCACTGTGATTTGACAAGCGAAAGAGAAAAAGAAACTATGTATATGAGTTGCAGTGCATGACAAACACCGTACTTTAATGGCAGTGGAAGTTGTTTCTTTTACACAGCTCTGAGGATCCGACGTCCATTTCTTTAATTCTAGAGTGCCTTCAGGGTAACCTTGACTCCACCCTTGGCCCTAATGATACCCATTCCAGGCTCCAGCACGATTTCTTCGTGTCCTGGTGCAGGGTGCAGCTCTCCCGCAAGCAACAGTTTCGACAAGACAACCTTGGCTTCCATTAGGGCAAACCTCATGGCTGGAAAATATAAGATTCCATCAAAACATCAAATCTTGCAAATGTATACAAGCTAATCAGATTCTTTCTCTCCCCTCCTAACACAGTTCAAAATCCTAAAGACTCACCAAGGCAGTTCCTGGGTCCTATTCCAAAAGGCATGTGGGCGAAGTTCTTTTGGCTGGCCCTGTTCTCGGGCAAAAAGCGCTCCGGACGGAACTCATTTGGCTCGGGCCAGTACTTAGGGTCATGGTGGATACTCCAGACAGGGCACTGTACTTTGTCACCAGCCTTGATCGTCAGGTCAGTGCCAGGAAGCCTGCGGTGCCAAGGTATTAGTAAGCGTGGGAAAATAAACGTTAGAGATAACCTAACAAGAGATCATTGCCATTGCAATAACTAACGACATTCCCAGACTATCCAAGTCACCCACAAGCTATTTTCGCATTTTCTGGGAACTATTACTCCACTATCTGCTCACACATATACATATGAAAGCAATATAATTGTTATTCATCAAACCATTTCGACACTACTCATTCGAAGCTAGCCCAATTTTGAAAAATTATATGCAAATGAGAATATGATTCATAAGGAAGTGTTGGCATTTTAGTTTTGAGCATCTGAGTTACTTTCTGGCAGTACCCAAAACATCCATGGAATACCTAATTAGCTATAATTATTGCATGACAGCGATTTCATTGCCCTACAATGACGTTAATTTGTATTTCCTAGTTGTGGAATTCATGGATTTTAGCATTGCTACTTACCGATAGTCACGTGTGCATATTCGTTCTATAAATGGTGCTGGAGGAAACAGGCGTAGTGTTTCTGTTGAATAAATGTATATGTATATATCTATATCTATATATCTAAACATATATATACTTTAAGTATATCTATACATCTATAGAGAGAGACAGAGACAGGGTAGACCAGAGCAGGGGCAGAGAGACACACACACACATGTAGTTACACAGAAAAACATTGTTAGAAAATCATGCAAAGTTGTTAACGCAACAAAACTGTATACCTGATTTTCCAACTACTTTTGGGTGTGTGGCTATCCGATATTGCAAGGCATATTCCATCCCTTTCGGAAATAAAATCATCTCACAGTGAATCCATATAAATTCTGGAACAACTATACGAGACATGAATCAGAACGAGACCAATTAAAAACCTAAAATACCAACCCTTCTGTAACATAAGGTTCTATTAGGTATAAGGTAGCTATGATGACTATATTGTTGCATTTCAGAGACCTAAATGCTTTTCATTGGCAACTTATTGTCACTGTAACAGAAAAATGCAGAATTCAGTTGAATGTTGGAACTTACCCATCAAACATGCATCGAGGTATTTAGCTTCCATGACCCCTTGGTAAGTAATATCACCTTCTTCATGAACCAAATCTTGGATCTCTTGACGGAGTTTTCCTTGTGCACTTGGATTCTTAGCCAACTGAAAGGCAGCAAAGCCTAGAGTAGTAGCTGTGGTTTCATAGCCAGCAATGAGGAACAACAGGCACTGGGAGGCGATGGTGGTGTCATCCAGCACTGTTTGGGAGATCCAGACCAGATTACTAATGTGAACACAATAACGTGTAACTTCTGAAGAGTTCGAAACGCAAAGCATTATTTTCATTTATTATTGTGGCTGTTTTCCTTTCACTAATGCCGATATTATGGTGAAATAACATCTTGCAATATTTGGTGTGAGAATAGAAAGTTATGAACCCAGTACTTACGATATTTTGACTTGGTAGTACTATCAACTCCAGTTCCTTTCACTTCCTTGGCGGCGCCATCAGGATTGCGAGCTTCCAAGAGTAAGTCCAGGAAATCCCCACGTCTTTCTCCTTTCATTCTTTCCTTTATTGTGTGTCTTACAACTTCCTCCAGGAAATCAGCTTCAGGATGAGTGAACCGGAGGTTGAGCAACTTTGCTAGGCTAGGTAACGTATTCATAAATAAGAATTTTAGAATATCGAAAGGAGTTGCTTCGAAAATTTTGTCAGCTCTTTTGGGGAATTCGGCGTCTTCGTCTACAAGTGAATTGCACTCGATGCCAAAGGCGCAAGAGGCAATAGTGTCTATGGTAAAGCGACCAAAATTGTATTTCATATCAACATAGGGTTTCCCTCGCGAGTCATTGAGAGAGAAAGCGACGAAGGCGTCGGCCTTTTCACACACAAGAGGAAACATTCCCTTCATTTTGCCCGAAGAGAAGGTCGGACTCATGATGGCTCTCAGCTGTTTCCATTCTTCTCCTTTCTTTAACGACAACATTTGAGCCGTCATCTTGTCTTTTTCGTGTGGCAATGCTAAAGTCATTCTGTCGACGAAGTGGTCAAAGTCCTTCACGAGGATGTTTGAGGAGGTCGGATCCCCCACCAGCAGGACCGGCGTAAAGAATTCATACAGTCCACAAAACTTCGATCCGCCATATTTGTGATAAGCCTGGAAGGAGATTTAGACAAAATATTCCCGTTAATGAACTAGAGTATATATATATATATATATATATATATATATATATATATATATAATATATATATTATCCGTGTCTTATGCAGTGCAGATACATTCATGTTTTGATACTTAGAAAAAACATTATTGTAATTATGAAGACTGTTGTAAGTGAATTATCTTTTTCTGTCTGTCCTCGCCCGTCAAACATTTAACTGACAATGCTGTAGCGATTTTTAACGTTCTTAATTTATCCCATATCGCTACTTGATTTGTCAATGGCATAATTAAAATTATAAATGAACACCATTCGATTTTATATATCAAAAGCTATTAAATACGTGTTTAAAGGTAGAGCAACAAATATCTTAATTTAAACAGTCATATCTAACAAAACTCACAATACAGTTCGTACACACACACACACACACACACACACACACACATATATATATATATATAGTTCAGGATCTGGGACGTGGCCAAACATTTGGGGGCATCTTTTAGGTTTTATGAAAAGAATATACATGATTAAACAAAAATGTTTGCTTAGTTGAACCTCGGCAAATATTGCCTAAATAAAAGTCCACTTCTTAAATGTTAGTTATTGCTATCAGTGAATTAATGAGAACCCATCTCTTAGGCAATCATCCATCAGGCACCTTAGTAGCCATTCAGGTCACTTATTGTTGTTGAAAGGTACAATTATACTCATTTATATATTCTAGTAATGAACCGTATTCATGTTGACAAATGTAGAAAGGTATGAATGAGAATAAATATCTCCACAATCACAATGCAAGAGATGTATTTGACCATTTTCGAATATATCTTCGTCAGAAATACATGTATTTCTGACAATGTATTAGAAACCGGTCAAATGTATCTTTAGTATTGTAAAGATATTCATTTTCATTCATACCTTTCAACATATTCTAGTAAATCTCCCATCCATCAAGGGTCCGGGGGGAGAGGCGGACCCCCCCCCCTCCTCTGCCATTGGAAAAATAAGGACAAATAGCATGTTGACGCTAAATTATTTTCTTTCCTATAAATAAATTCAGCAGGTCTATTTCTAAATATTCCAATGTTTTTCCCTGCTCTTCCTAAAATCCCGCGACACACTATACTGGACGAAGTAATTTGGAATTCTGATAAACATAAGAATGCAAAAAAAAGACAAACAGCCATTACCACTGAATCATACTTCCATTTCCCTTCCCTCGAGAGCGCTTGATGCATGTGACCAAGGATAGGGACGTACGGCGGCGTCGGCACACCCCTCGAGGCCCAGTAGCTGTGGCGCCATTTCGAGTACGCCCACAGCGCAGCCACCGCCACGCACAGCAGCGCTAGCGTCACGAGACTCATGCTCTGTGTTGGTGCTTCTGCTTTTCAGCCATGAAAAGAAAATCAGTAGAATTTTTTGTTATTCTTATGCTTCTTTGTATTAACTTCATGTGATGAAGGGAGGTCATTATGGCGCTCCTCTCAATTCGTCTCTCTCTCTCTCTCTCTCTCTCTCTCTCTCTCTCTCTCTCTCTCTCTCTCTCTCTCTCTCTCTCTCTCTCTACACACACACACATATATAAATACATGCGGGTGTGTGTGGTATTTTTGTGTGTGAAAAAGTAATAACAAATTTCCTGATTGATGAATATGCCATCTTAGGAACATTTAGGTTAGACGAAACTTTTTATGGAACAAAACTGATGGTGTTTTTTCGGAGAATGAGATATGCTTAGGCTATTTTTCCCACTGTAAATTACTCCAGATGAAAAACTATCAGATTCATAAAAGACACAGAAAAAAACTCGATCAAAGGAACTTCAAAAAGTGATTGGAAGAAATTCCAGAGTGGCTTTTTATCTTAACCGATAAAAAAGTAATGTAATGAAGAAAGAAAAACTATTCCTGAAAAAATTTGTAATTTTCTATATTACGTCCGCATAACCGATATCGACGATTTTGGTACCGTTGGATTCCTCTCACTCTATACAATGCAAATATGTAGGTTTTATTGCTCGAAAACCCCCGTTAGCGACAAACTTGGCCCCGATAGCAAGGGAGGGCATGGAACGTTCCAGGGAAAATGCGGGGTTAAATAACACTAATAATATAACGCACAGTGAAACTAACCATGGTTATTTACATGACTTTCCTTTGCAGGGGGCTGTGCACCCTGCTCCCCCGGGGGGGGGGGCTACCGCCCCCCAACCCCCGCCGAGGAAACAAAACCACCACGTATTCCCGGCAGGCTAGAGCGTTACACAATCATCGTCGATGTCGGAGGGTTTTGCGCCTCTTTCGATGTTACACCGATGGCCTCAAGGTCGAGTTTCCCGTCCTCTGGAATAACGACATCCGTATTCCTAACCGAAATAACCGTCGCGTTCAGTAGTCAGTTATAGCCGCCGCGATGGCCGAGTGTGGAGGGTGCTCGTACTCGGAGACGGATTTCCTGCGCGAAATATCGACCAGCCAGGAAGAAATGTTAGAGATGTCTGTGGCCGCAGGAAAAAGCACTTCGCGGGGTACCTGGCTCGGTGCATGTTCCTCATGCACTACCAGGACCTGAATGTGAGGTTGCACCACTTCCTGTGTGCTGCAGCGTCGCTGTATCCTCCGGCCTAGGACCTCCTGCCGGACGCACCCTGCCTCCTTCACCTTCTGCGGCAAAGGAGCACCCTCCCCACTATTAGCGGCATCTATCAATTAGGTTAGTACCTTAAAAATCCTAGGTTATTGTAAGTTATCGGCTCCGCATCTAGTTCGTGTGCTCTCTATCCTGCCGTAAATACGTGATGGAGGTTTTGTTTCCTCGGCGGGGGGGGGCAGCACCCCCCCCCAGGGGGGTCGCAGAGGGCGCGGCCCTTGCAATGGAAAGTCATGTGAATAACCATGATTATTTTCACTGTGAGGTTATATTATTAGGGTAATTTTATGTATTACGTCCGCCGCTCCGACATCGTCGCCCCGCTATCGGGCCAAGTTTGCCGCTAACGGGGGTTTCCGAGCAATAAAACCTACATATTTGCATTGTATAGAGTGAGAGGAATCCAACGATACCAAAATCGTCGATATCGGTTCTGCGGACGTAATACAGAAAATTACCTTTTTTAACTTCAAAACAATACCTGGAGTTAGTCTGCATCAAGAACTTGAGATATTCGAGGATATCACCACATTTCCTGTACGAAAATTGTTCTTAATACACAGTGTAATGTTTATGCGGATGTAGATACGTGAATTATAATTTTGTCCTAATATCCGATATTTTTAATCGAGTCATCTACTTACAGTAAGAAGAAAACGGGCACAGACTAGCCTTAGAAGGAAAATACTGAGAAATATACTGTTATCTGTTTAAAGTGCATTTGACTGCATCATATCGCGATGATAGTGTAATCAACGGCTTATAATTTTCATTTAAAGATTCATAACCCCTCTGTCACGTAAATAAGTATGCCACGTTTGTTTCCCAAAAATGAGGCGATATCATTAAATACATTGAATCCACAATATAACCAAACTGAAATATCGTAGATGTTCTTAAAGATTGTTTTTATTTCTATTTTCATGATTTTGTTGTTTAAATAAAAGAAGGGCATATCATATAATTTTCATCAGTAATACATTAATCAGACTAGTAATATTCCTAAAACTGATTGTATTTATTATTTGTTATCATCATTACATCTAAAACGAATATATTCATCATAATTGGAAGTATAGCTGTGACCCAGCCCTCACGATCTCCTCTCTATGATATGTGAAAAATTGTGTTGTCTTTGTTCTCCTTTGTCTCCTTTCATTCCCCTTTTTCTCTCCCTACCTTCTCGTCCCTTCCTCTCTCCCTCTCGTTCTCCTCTTGCACTCCTTCCTTTTCTCCCTCCCTCTCTGATTTCTCATTCTCTCTGATTTCTCCTTCATCCTTACCTCCTTCTTTTCCCTCCTTCCTCCTCCCCCTCCATCCCATCTCGCCCTCTCCTCCCTCGGCCACCCCTGCTCCCTCTCTCCTACCCCCATCCCTTTCCCCTCCCCACCCACCCCTCTCTCCCTTACCCCAAACCCCTAAACCTTTCACCCTCTCTTCTCCTCCTTTCCTTCCCCCCCTCCTACCCCTCTTCTCATCTTCTCCCCCTTCTCCCCATCTTTCCTCGCAATCTCATTCCCTACACCTTCCCCCCTTCCTACCCCTTCTTTCCTCCCCCTCCTCCCCCTCCTTCCCCTCTCTCTCATCTCCACTTTTCCTCACCGATCTCTTCCCCTTCCCTTCTCCTCTTCTCCCTCCCTCCCCTCCTCCTCCCCTCTCTCTCATCTCCATCTTTTCCTCACCAATCCCTTCCCCTTCCCATCTCCCTCTTTCCCCTCTTCCTCCAACTTTCGCCACCAACTCTTCCCTTTCCCTTCTCCCCTCTCCCTCCCCCTCTCTTCTCATTCCCCATCTTTTCCTCACCGATCTCTTCCCCTTCCCTTCTCCTCCTCTCCCCTCTCTCTCATCTCCAACTTTCCTCTCCATCTCTTCCCCTTCCCTTCTCCCCCTTCTCCATCTTCCCCTCCTCTCCCCCCTCCTCCATCTTTTCCTCACAATCTCCTCCCTTCCCTTCTCCCTTCCTTCCTTCCCTTTCCCCTCCTCTCTCTCATTATCCAACTTTTCCTCACCGATCTCTTTCCCTTCCCTTCCCTCTTCTCCCTCCCTCCTTTCCCCTCCCTCTCTCTTCATCCCCAACTTTTCCTCACCAGTCTCTTTCCCCTTCTCCCTCCCTTCCCTCCTCCTCCCCTCTCTCTCATCTCAATCTCTCCCCTTCCCTTCTCCCTCCTTTCCTTACTCCTCCTACCCCTCCTTCCCCCTCTCTCTCATCTCCAAACTCTCCTCACGATCTCTCTCCTTCCCTTCTCCCTCCTTTCCCTACTCCTCCTACCCTCCTTCCCTCCTCCTCCATTTTTCCCTCATTCAACCCTTCTTTTTTCCCTTTCTCCCTCCCTTCCTCCTTCCCCTCTCTCTCATCTCCAACTCTTCCCCTTCCCTTCTCCCTTCCTTCCCCTCCTCCTCCCCTCTCTCTCATCTCCAATCTCTTTTTCCTTCCCTTCTTCCCTCCTTCCCTTACTCCACCTTCCCCTCCTACTCCTCTCCTCCCCCCTCCCTCATCTTCCAACTCTTCCTCACCTATCTCTTCTCCTTCCCTTCGCCCTCCTTTCCCTACTCCTCCTTTTCCCCTCCTACTCCTCCTTCCCCCTCTCTCTCATCTCCAATCTCTTCCCTTCTCTTCTCCCTCCCCTTCTACTCCTCCTTCCCCCTACTCCCTCATCTCCAACTCTTCCTCACCGATCTCTCTCCGTGTAGGTGACGCGGCGTTGCCTGGCAACAGCAGCACCAGCATGTAGGGCGTCCACAGCATCCGGCTGCGAACGAGAGCAAACCGCCCCGTTAGTCGTCGGTGTGCCGAGCGTTGGGAGTGGGGTGGGGGGGGAGGTGGGCGAGGTGGTGGGGAGTGGGGGGGGGAAGGGTGGAGGTGGGGAGGGAGGGGATGGTGTGGGGGAGTAGGAGGGGAAGAGGAAGGGGCGAGGTGAGGAGGTGAGGAGGAAGGAAGGTGGAGAGGGAAAAGTTGGGGAGGAGTAAGGGAGAAGGGGAGGTGGGAGGGTAGGTGGAGGAAGAGTTGGGGAGGAAGGGGAGGTGGGTGGAGTTCAGGAGGAAGGGGGAGGGGAGGGTGGTGAGGAGGTGGGTGGGGGAAGTTGGGGGTGGGGGGAGGTGGAGGTAGGGGAGGTGGGGGAGGATTAGGAGGGAAGGAGGACAGGGGGAGTGAGGGGGGTGAGAGGAAAGGGGAGGTGGAGGGAGGAAAAAGTGGTCGAGGAGTAAGGAGGGAAGGGGGAGTGGGAGGTAGGTGGAGAAGAGTTGGGAGAAAGGGGGAGTGCGGTGGGAGTCAGGAGGAAGGGGGAAGGGGAGTGGGAGGTGTGGGGGGGAAGTTGGGAGGTGGGGGAGGTTTGGGGGGCAAGGGGGAGGTGGGAGGGAGGTCAAGGAGGAAGGGTGAGGTGGGGGAGGTAAGGAGGAAGGGGGAAGGGGAGGTGGGAAGGAGGTGAGGAGGAAGGGGGAAGGGAGGTGGGAGGGAGGGAGGAGGGAAGGGGGAGGGTTGGCGGGAGTGCAGAGGAAGGGGCGAGGTTGGGGGAGGTTGGAGGGGAAGGGGGAGGTGGGAGGAGGTTCGGAGGAAAGGGGGAGCGGTGGGGGAGATGGAGGGAGGTCAGGAGGAAGGGGGAGGTTGTGGAGGAGGTGAGGAGGAAGGGGGAGGTTGGGGGAGTGTAAGGAGGAAGGGGAAGGGGAGGTGGAGGGAGGTGGGGTGCGGTGGGTGGAGGTTGAGGAAAAGTGGGGTGAGGTGGGGGGAGGTTGAGGGGGAGGGAGAGTGGAGTAGGAAGGGGCGAGTGGAGGGAGTGGGAGGTCAGGAGGAAGGGGGGAGGTGAGGAAGACGGGTAAGGAGGAAGGGGAGAGGTGCGGAGAGGTAAGGAGGAAGGGGAGGGCGGAGGTGGGGAGGAAGGGGGAGGTGGTGAGGAGGAGAGGGAGGCAGAAGAGTGCGGGAGGGGAAGGATGGAAAAGTGGGGAGGAGGAAAGAGTTAGGTGAGGAGGGAGGAGTTGGAAGAGGGAAGGAGAAGCAAGGAGGTGGGAAGAGTTAAGAGTAGGAGGTGGGAGGAGAAGAGTGGGGAGGAAGAAAGAGTAGGAGATGGGAAGGAGAAGCGGAGGTGGGAGGGAGGAAGAGTGGGAGGAGGAGTAAGGAAAGATGGGGGAGGAGGGTAGATGGGATGTGGGAGATGGGGAGGAAGGAGGAGGAAAAAGGAAGGCGGGGGTGGAGGAAGTTGGGAAAGTCAATCATAAAAATTCCTGAAGTTCGAAAGTCTATAAAAAATCTCAATGCAAAGTGTATCATCCATTAAACAATATTAAAAAAGAAAAAAAAAAAAAATACACGAAGCAAAATGTTATTCTATCGTTTCATTATCTTTATAAGTATTCACAGAACGCATCTAAAATGGTATATTTTCCACTGTAAACTTGTTCTCCATTTTAGTAATTTCATCATCTCCACATCATCATTCATCATTCCCCTTTTCTTAAATTCATCATCAAACCACTTGAGTTCAGCCACTTAACGTCAACCATTTTCCACTTAAATAAACTCACCATCCACTTTAACAACCTCTACATCCAAACCATCCACCTTAGCAAGCTCTATAAATCCACTTAACAA
>NW_020870888.1:995023-999224 GCF_003789085.1 Penaeus vannamei | reverse complement strand
ATACTGAGTACTGAAAGTGCTGTAAGTGTTGTGGGGGCCTGTCGAGCTTCTTCCTGTAACTCAGGAATTGAGGCAAGGCTGTGTCCTTGCGCTAACACCTCAACACTTGCATGGATTGGATAATGGCAAAGCTACTTTCCAAAAGTCAGTGTGGAACACTGGGCAACATTTATATGAGTCTTTGGAATTCTCTGGTATGGCCTCTTGATGCATTTGGCAATGAGGCCGAAGCCCTGGGCTTACAGGTCTCCTGGACTAAGACCAAGATCCAGGAATTTGGGAGACCTGCTAGGAGAATCCTGTTTAGTCAATACGTGCTTGCGGCCAAGGACGTTGAAGTCACAGAGAGGTTTTACATACCTTGGCAGTGCAGTTTCATGTCATGTTTCTGGGCTGTCAGACCAGGAAGTAGACGGAATGTTCTGGCAGCAGGAACCATGAACTCAGTCAACAAGAGTATTTGGAGGTGCCGGTACCCTGTGCAGGACTAAATTACGTGTAATTTTAGGCTTGAATACTTCCAGTTTTGCTTTTAAAAGGAAGCGAAACCTGGACGCTATCTAGAGCTTTGGAGTCACGTCTTGATGCTTTGTAACAAGCCTCTACGCCGCCAGATCATCGGTAACAGTTAGCAGGAACATGTGTCGACCGACGATCATAATAATGTTGGGATTCTGAGCTTGCGGGAGAGAAATAGAACGTGTTTGTTTATAATTTCCGTGTTTACGTTGGTAACAGATTGTGAATATTAGATTGGAAATGAATTACCTTTGCTTACAATTATCGATTCCAAGTTGGTAATACACTGTGAACCTAAATGGGAAAAATATATTGTTTTTGTTCATAAATTCTGATGCTAAGATAGTGAATAGATTCTGAACTCATAGGAGATAACTATATTATCTTACAAATACAAAGAATAACATAGTACAACAAAAAGCCAAAACGTTCTCTAGCAAACACGAAGAACAACCTACACAAAAAAAGACAAGAAAAATGACGAAAATACACACACAAAATAGTAATAATAATAAATGAATAGGAAAAGCAACAACGGGTTACCTTGAACTTCGAACAGGTGTGTTATAGCGTCCACCCGAAAACCGTCCACGCCCTTGTCGAGCCAAAACCGTAGCACGTTCTGAAATTTCCGTATCAATGTTGAACGAAATTCATAGGTGTTTAACTTTGCAAATATAACAAAACTTCTTAAAGTGGAATTACAGCTTGTTGATAATATCTTTATTGTGATTCTCTTTGTTTGCTTCTGTTTATCATCGTCATTATCATATAAATAATAATTATCATTAGGTATCACTACTACTACTGCTTCTTCTTTTACTAGTACTACTACTTCTTTTACTACTACAACCACAACTACTATTACTTCTACTACCACTACTACTTCTACTATTACCCTACTACAACAATTACTACTACTTCTACTACTTCTAGTACTACTACAACTACTACCACTTCTACTATTACTACAACTACTAATGATACTTCTACTACTACTACTACCAATACTATTACTACTATTACTACACTACTACTATACTACTACTACTACCACTACACTACTATCACTACTACTATCACCTCTATCACATAACCATCACTATCATCAACCCCCATTCTTTCTATACACTACCACTACACTACTATCACCACTACTATCACCTCTATCCACATAACCATCACTATCATCACCCGTATCCTCTCTTTCTACAATTAACGGGTTCCAGAAATACTCTCAACTTATTATTACCTTCATTTCCTCTCTCACTCGCTCGTTTCGGTAGTTCAGGTCGGGTTGTTTGGCCAAAAACTGGTGGTAATAGAACTGCTGCCTTTCTTCCACCCAAGTCCACGCCGACCCTCGGAAGACACTCAGCTGGAAGGCAAGTAGATGGGGTGTTTATGTGTATTCTAAAAAGGGGGAGGAGGATGAAAAGGGTGGATGTAGGTGTTTGTTTGTATTCTAAAAAGGGGGAGGAGGATGAAAAGGGTGGGTGTAGGTGTTTATATCTAAAAAGGGGAGAGGGATGAAAAGGGTGGGTGTAGGTGTTTGTTTGTGAGGATGAAAAGGGTGGGTGTAGGTGTTTGTATTCCATAAAGGGGCAAGGGGGTGAATAGGGTGGGTGTAGGTGTTTGTTTGTATTCCAAAAAGGGGGAGGAGGATGAAAAGGGGGGTGTATGTTTGTTTGTATTCTAAAAAGGGAAGAGAAGGATGAAAAAGGTGGGTGTAGGTGTTTGTTTGTATTCCAAAAAGGGAGAGAAGGATGAAAAGGGTGGGTGTAGGTGTTTGTTTGTATTCTAAAAGGGAAGAGAAGGATGAAAAGGTTGGGTGTAGGTGTTTGTTTGTATTAAAAAAAGGGGGATTAGGATGAAAAGGGTGGGTGTAGGTGTTTGTCTGTATTCCAAAAGGGAAGAGGATGATGAAAAGGGTGGGTGTAGGTGTTTGTTTGTATTCCAAAAATGGAATAGAAGGATGAAAAGGGTGGGTGTAGGTGTTTGTTTGTATTCCAAAAGGTGAAGAAAGGATGAAAAGGGTGGGTGTAGGTGTTTGTTTGTATTCCAAAAGGGAAGAGAAGGATGAAAAGGGTGGGTGTAGGTGTTTGTTTGTATTCCAAAAGGGAAGAGAAGGATGAAAAGGGTGGGTGTAGGTGTTTGTTTGTATTCCAAAAAGGGGGAGAAGGATGAAAAGGGTGGGTGTAGGTGTTTGTTTGTATTCTAAAAGGGAAGAGAAGGATGAAAAGGGTGGGTGTAGGTGTTTGTTTGTCTTAAAAAAAGGGGGATTAGGATGAAAAGGGTGGGTGTAGGTGTTTGTTTGTATTCCAAAAGGAAAGAGAAGGATGAAAAGGGTGGGTGTAGGTGTTTGTTTGTATTCCAAAAGGAAAGAGAAGGATGAAAAGGGTGGGTGTAGGTGTTTTGTTTGTATTCCAAAAGGAAAGAGAAGGATGAAAAGGGTGGGTGTAGGTGTTTGTTTGTATTGATGAAAAGGTGGTGTAGGTGTTTGTTTGTATTCCAAAAGGGAAGAGAAGGATGAAAAGGGTGGGTGTAGGTGTTTGTTTGTATTCCAAAAGGGAAGAGAAGGATGAAAAGGATGGGTGTAGGTGTTTGTTTGTATTCTAAAAAGGGGGAGAAGGATGAAAAGGGTGGGTGTAGGTGTTTGTTTGTATTCCAAAAAGGGAAGAGAAGGATGAAAAGGGTGGGTGTAGGTGTTTGTTTGTATTCCAAAAGGGGAGAAGGATGAAAGGGTGGGTGTATTTCCAAAAAAGAGAGGATGAAAGGTGTAGGTTTTGTTTGTATTCCAAAAGGGAAGAGAAGGATGAAAAGGGTGAGTGTAGGTGTTTGTTTGTATTCCAAAAGGGAAGAGGAGGAAAAGGGTGGGTGTAGGTGTTTGTTTGTATTCCAAAAGGGAAGAGAAGGATGAAAAGGGTGGGTGTAGGTATTTCTTTGTATTCTAAAGAGGGGAGGAGGATGAAAAGGGTGGGTGTAGGTGTTTGTTTGTATTCTAAAAAGGGGGAGAAGGATGAAAAAGGTGGGTGTAGGTGTTTGTTTGTATTCCAAAAAGGGGGAGAAGGATGAAAAGGGTGGGTGTAGGTGTTTGTTTGTATTCCAAAAGGGAAGAGAAGGATGAAAAGGGTGGGTGTAGGTGTTTGTTTGTATTCTAAAGAGGGGGAAGAGGATGAAAAGGGTGGGTGTAGGTGTTTGTTTGTATTCTAAAGAGGGGGAGGATGATGAAAGGGGTGGGTGTAGGTGTTTGTTTGTATTCCAAATAGGAAGAGAAGGACGAAAAGGGTGGGTGTAGGTGTTTGTTTGTATTCCAAAAAGGGGGGGGGAAGGATGAAAAGGATGGGTGTAGTAATTTGTTTGTATTCCAAAAGGGAAGAGAAGGATGAAAAGGGCGGGTGTAGGTGTTTGTATTAAAAAAAAAGGGAAGAGAAGGATGAAAAAGGTGGGTGTAGGTGTTTGTTTGTATTCTAAAAGGGGGAGGAGGATGAAAAGGGTGGGTGTAGGTGTTTGTCTGTATTCCAGAAGGGAAGAGAAGGATTAAAAAGGTGGGTGTAGGTGTTTGTTTGTATTCCAGAAGGGAAGAGAAGGATGAAAAGGGTGGGTGTAGGTGTTTGTTTGTATTCTAAAAGGGGGAGGAGGATGAAAAGGGTGGGTGTAGGTGTTTGTATTCCAAAAATGG
>NW_020870888.1:955023-980023 GCF_003789085.1 Penaeus vannamei | reverse complement strand
GAGTGTGGTATGATGCTGTAATTCATTTCATAAAGGCTACATACTGTTTCTGCTCGTCCTTTCAAGCAATCTACAGAGGCTGTAAACCAGCTGAACTAAAGGGCTTCTTTCAATGATTTGACTCGCTGCTTGCACCGGGATCGGGATCAATACGGCCGTCCTTGAGGACTCAGGAATGAGCAGGTTGATTGAGGAAACGAAAATGTCATATGCATACCTATATGAAAAGTCAATAATAACAAAATATGTGCAGTGATCAACAACTGTTATAGTGTGCACTAGTTGTAACTTCTCACTCGTTTCCTTTCATCTGTTGTATGGCATTCTGGTGTGAGGAAATGCGTATAGAGAAATATAATAAGTTCAGACGTTAAAAGGACCAAGTCTGATTGTATTGGCAAGGATGCTACGGACTGCTCATTGTCGGGCGTGATTCCACTTCTCGTCATGGGTGCTTTTGGCTGTGCTGTGTCCCCGCCGGCCCGTACACACTTCCTCGGTCAGCCTGGACGTCCCTTGCTCACCAAGGGCGCCCATACTGATGCCGAGGTTAGTGCGGACATTTTGTCATCATGAGTAATCCTCTAGCAGTGATCCCCACCTCAAGCCATCCTACAGCCCAGGCCTCCGAGTCGCCGGATTACAGGGTCGAGCCACCGACCCCAGCCGCTGTAAAATGCAACTCAGAACAAACTTGATTGTCATAAAGGTTAATGTGTGTTTATCTGTTTTGGACATCAAATAATCTACGCATACATTTCTTCTAGCTACCAGACTCATCATGCCCCGAACATATCAGCTGTGTCGGTCATAGTAATAGATCACCTCACACACCCATTATCATGTTGTCATTAATATTCAATTAATAATTAATTTTTCTCCAGATTGTTCACGTACAGCCTCAACATTGCTTTTTGACATATGCTTGATAGACTCCATGCAGCTTTTTAAAAGTATTGTTTGCACACATTAACCGCAATAGTTTTAGTTTATAAAGAAAATAAAAATTCACAATTTTCATTAGTGTTGTAAAATTATGCAAAAGATAGCATAAACACATACACGTACATATACATCCGTATATGCAACCATACACATATACCACACACATACACACACACACACACACACACACACACACACACACACACACACACACACACACACACATATATATATATGTATGTATGTATATGGCATTTGTATCTTGTGCCTCTAGAAAGAAATCCAATTTCAATCCAGATATACAAAACTTTTATGCTAAAAGTATTGTAATTACAATACAATGTACAGAAATTACTTTTTTTTTTCTTTTCATATACGTGTTTAGACAAGAAATTTGAGATAACAGCATTAAAGTGAATTAGTTAAAGATTCTCTTGTATAAAAGGACCAAGTCTGCATATGTTGACAGGGCTGCTACAGGCCGCCCACTCTCGGGCGTGATCCCACTACTGCTCCACACGGGTGCTTTTGGCTGCTGGGTTTCCCCCCTGGCCCGGTTCACACCTCCTTAGTCAACCTGGACGTCCCTGGCTCCCCAAGGACGCCCATATTGATGCCGAGCTTAGTGCGGACACCCAATCACCATGAGGAGTCCTGCAGCAGTGATCCCCACCTCAAGCCATCCTACAGCCCAGGCCTCCGAGTCGCCGGATTACAGAGTCGAGCCACCGACCCCAGCCGCTGTAGTTCTATATTGAGTCTGTATTTGACTTTCACATATTCAGCATTTCATACCCTGGTTGTCAGTCTCCGCTTCTAAAATTTGTGCATCTTTGTGCATATATATGTGTATATGCCAAAACGATACAAATGGTAGAAAGAGTCATTATCTATACATAAATATATTGATATTCGTACATACATACTTAGATATACATAAATACATACATACTTAGATATACATAAATACATAAATACATACACATACATATATACATGTGTGTGGATGTATGTGCAGTTACATATATACACACATATCTGTATATATATACGTGTATACATACATACATACACACACACACATATATACATTCATACACATTCATATATATATATATATATATATATATATATATATATATATATATATATATATATATTCGCACACACACGCATGCACACATATATGTATATAATATATGTATTATCTATATATCTATCTATCTATCTATCTATATATATATATATATAAGTATATATATACATATAAATACATATTTATGTATACCCACCCACGCACACATATATGTGTATATATACACGTATAAGTATATATACACATACATACGTATATATATATTTCTATATATGCATATAAATGTGTGTTTGTGTGTATGTGTGTGTGTCTGACAAACACAGATACATGAAGTATTATTAGAAAAATTCCAGAATTTATAGACATTTTGTAGGACCCACAGACATATCTTTCTCAGTCCCATAAATAAGTGTTGATATTTTCTAAACTTTGATTATAAGTTATTTAGAAATAAGGTTTTAAAAGGACCAAGTCTGATTCTGTTGGCAAGGTTGCTACAGACTTCTCACTCCTGGACGCAATTTTACTTTGAACCTGGCGATTTTGACCGTAATTTGTACCATTGGCCAGGTTCACACTTGCTCAGTCAACCTGGACGTCCCTTGCTCACCAAGGGCGCCCATATTGATGCCGAGGTCAGTGCGGATTCTTTTTCATCACGAGTAAGCCTGTAGCGGTGATCCCCGCCTCAAGCCATCCTACAGCCCAGGCCTCCGAGTCGCCGGATTACAGGGTCGAGCCACCAACCCCAGCCACTTTGTCTTGGATATTAAGATCCTTTTGAATAACAGTTTCTCTTTCTTCGGATTCAGACGACGTGTGGGAACCTTGGCAACATAATCCAATTTATGTTACCACTTCTGCCGTGATAAAGTTCTTTGAAAACGAAGTAAGCACAGAAAGTTGAGGGAAGAAGTACATTAATCTCCAATTGTCATGCCTTTAAAGGGAAAAAAATGTACGTTATGAATTATAAATTATGATTTAATACCCTATAGTTTACCTTACAGGATATTTCACATTTCTCTCTTGGTTGAACCAGAAGGCTGTCGCGGAAGCATTCTAAACATGTCTATGCATACATTCTGTGTATATGAACATGAGTCAATATGTATATATACCATGTAATCTATAGCATTTACTTTATATTGGACAACATAGATAAGTAGATCCTGCATATTGTAGTATTGATAAATTGAAAAATAATTGATTACAGTCTTAGTGAGATGATTTTAAAAAGTTCATAACGTATCCAGTATATTGCAGTCCCTGACATTTTGCGACCCACTGAAGTATATTTTCAAGAAAATGAAAATAAAGTTGAAAAGAGAATCGTAATTGTAGTGTTTGTTAATGCAATGAAAAGTAAATACCTAAATGTCAAAGAGTATCAAATGAAAGAGTGTGATACATTCCATGGTAAACTGAAAAACTGTTCATAAATGAGACGTTTGCTATGTATATATAAATATATAATATATATATATATATATATATATATATATATATATATATATATATATATATATATATATATATATATATATATATATATATATATATATATATATATATATATATATATATATATATATATACCACACACACACGCACATGTATAAGTATATACATATTTATATACAAGTACATATACATACATACACACATTTATACAGTAATCAAAAGAAACTAAATTGCGAGATAAACATAATAGATATAAATCAGTTAAAGATTCTGCTACATAAAAGGACTAAGTCTGGTTCTGTTAGCAGGGCTACTGCAAGCCGCCCACTCTCGGGCGTGATCCCACTACTGCTCCACATGGGTGCTTTTGGCTGCTGGGTTTCCCCCCTGGCCCGGTTCACACCTCCTTAGTCAACCTGGACGTCCCTGGCTCCCCAAAGACGCCCATATTGATGCCGAGCTTAGTGCGGACACCCAATCACCATGAAGAATCCTGCAGCAGTGATCGTGGGCCCACCTCAAGCCATCCTACAGCCCAGGCCTCCGAGTCGCCGGATTATAGAGTCGAGCCACCGACCCCAGCCAATGGTGGTTGTATGATGTCGTCCTCTTTAACAGCAAAGCGGTTGGCCATGATTTCATTTCTGTTATGCTAAACATCTATCCTCCCTTTCAAGCGATATCTATCACCAATGAAGTTCATAATCTATTAGATATACCTCTCGCAATGAATCCCTGATTCCAGCTTTCCATTCACCCAGGTGTAGAGCGATAACTAATTGCATTGTATTGTTTTACTCAATGAATACAATCTAGCTCTGATTTTTTTTTTTTTTTTTTTTTTTTTTTTATGATACTTGACCAGGAGGTTCTGCTTAGGAAGATTAGGTTGTGTTTGGCATGAAGTGGTTTTCATATGTATATGCATACATATACACTCATACACACACGCACGCACATATATATATATATATATATATATATATATATATATATATATATATATATATATATATATATATATGTTTTTGCGTGTATATGTATAAAATTATACGTATATATAAATATCAACACATGCAAAATAAACAAAAATAAAGAAATTCTTGCTTTTCCCCCACCAAAATGCAAGAAAATATCGCACTGACAGTGTACATTGAGAGGTAGGCACACACATGGAATGGAATAGTGATTATACGAAAGAAAGCGTGAACGGTTTGTATGGTCTGTGGAGTCACTCGTGTTTACTAACCGATGTGTATACTAGCGTTTTGAACATTTTACATATACAACCGAGATTTGTTAGATGCACAAATTTTAGACGCTGAGACTGGTTGGGAAACCGAGTATGAAATGCTGAATATGTGAAAGTCAATACAGCTTCAGTATAGAATTACAGCGGCTGGGGTCGGTGGCTCGACCCTGTAATCCGGCGACTCGGAGGCCTGGGCTGTAGGATGGCTTGAGGTGGGGATCACTGCTGCAGGACTCCTCATGGTGATTGGGTGTCCGCACTAAGCTCGGCATCAATATGGGCGTCCTTGGGGAGCCAGGGACGTCCAGGTTGACTAAGGAGGTGTGAACCGGGCCAGGGGGGGAACCCAGCAGCCAAAAGCACCCGTGTGGAGCAGTAGTGGGATCACGCCCGAGAGTGGGCGGCCTGTAGCAGCCCTGATAGCAAAGGCAGACTTAGTCCTTTTATGCAATAGTATCTTTAGTTAATTCACTTTAATACTGTTATCTTATGAACATATCTTAAATCTATACGCGTATATGAAAAATGGAAAAAAAAGTTATTGGATTACTTTCTCGAAGCGCACTTTAATGCATTTTTACGGTTTCTTCGGTAATCAGAAGCATTTTAAACACATGAATGTGTGTTTTTGTGTTTGTATGTGTTCATGTTACAATACTGCTGAGAGATAACTGTATTTATGTGTTTTATTTTAATTATTTTATGAACGAAAGCTATACAGGCTAATGTGTGCAAGTAATGTGTTCTGAAAACCGTATGAAATCCTCAATCAAGCATATTGTCAATACACAAGCACGTAAACAATCTAGAGAAAAAATATATAACTTCTATCTGTAATGAAAATATGATAATGGGTGTGATTTGATCCATTACTGTGACCTCCAAAGCTGCCATGTTCGGTGCATGATGAGTCTGGTAGCTAGGAGTGGAAATGTATGTGTAGATTATTAGATGTTCAAAACAGATAAACACACATTAACCCTTATGACAATCAAGTTTGTTTTAAATGGCATTTTACAGCGGCTGGGGTCGGGGGCTCGACCCTGTAATCCGGCGACTCGGAGGCCTGGGCTGTAGGATGGCTTGAGGTGGGGATCACTGCTAGAGGATTACTCATGATGACAAAGTGTCCGCACTAACCTCGGCATCAGTATGGGCGCCCTTGGTGAGCAAGGGACGTCCAGGCTGACCTAGGAAGTGTGCACGGGCCGACGGGGACACAGCACAGCCAAAAGCACCCATGACGAGAAGTGGAATCACGCCCGACAGTGAGCAGTCCGTAGCATCCTTGCCAATACAATCAGACTTGGTCCTTTTAACTTCTGAACTTATTCTATTT
Source organism: Penaeus vannamei (assembly GCF_003789085.1). Classification (NCBI taxonomy): domain Eukaryota; kingdom Metazoa; phylum Arthropoda; class Malacostraca; order Decapoda; family Penaeidae; genus Penaeus; species Penaeus vannamei. The sequence continues at coordinate 973,927 of NW_020870888.1, read as the reverse complement.
CTCTCTACGCATTTCCTCACACCAGAATGCCATACAGCAGAAAAGAAACGAGGAAAGTACAACTAGTGCACACTTTACAGTCGTTGATACTGTACATATTTTGTTATTATTTTTTCATATAGGTACATATGACATTTACATTTCCTAATCTGCTGTTCCTGAATCCTCAAGGACGGCCGTATTGATCCCGATCCCGGTGCAAGCAGCGAGTCAAACCATTGAAAGAAGCCCTTTAGTTCCCCTGGTTTACAGCCTCTGTAGATTGCTTGAAAGGACGAGCAGAAACAGTATATAGCCTATTTGAAATGAATTACAGCATCATGCCACACTCCTTAGGTGTATAAGCACAGGGATAATCTACGTTAGCCAGTGGTTCCCAACCCTTTCCTTAAGGCGACCCCAATCATAATTGGTTCAATTGCAGAAAGTGTTACCCTCAAATCATGTTCAGGTTGCAACCGATTTCCGTTTTTTTTTTTTGATGGCAGTTAGAACTGCAAACCCTGGTTTACACAAGTAAGTCATAGCAAACGACATTATTTATATGCTGGAAACCCATAAAAATAGAATTGACCATGTTGAGGTCTTGGTTACCCCAGGGTTGGCAAAGGCAGGCGTAAGCATAAAGGAAAGTACAAGCGATTGAGATAATACCATTAATATTTATATAATAATACTTATTTTCATATAAGGCGTCGTGTACTTATACAGCTAAAAGGACGATGTCTAGCTATTCTGGCAAGGCTACTGCAGGCCGCCCACTCTCGGGCGTGATCCCACTACTGCTCCACACGGGTGCTTTTGGCTGCTGGGTTTCCCCCCTGGCCCGGTTCACACCTCCTTAGTCAACCTGGACGTCCCTGGCTCCCCAAGGACGCCCATATTGATGCCGAGCTTAGTGCGGACACCCAATCACCATGAGGAGTCCTGCAGCAGTGATCCCGCCTCGCCATCCTACAGCCCAGGCCTCCGAGTCGCCGGATTACAGAGTCGAGCCACCGACCCCAGCCGCTGTAGTTCTATACTGAAGCTGTATTTGACTTTCACATATTCGGCGTTTCATACCCGGGTTGTCAACCAGTCTCCGCTTCTAAAATTTGTGCATCTTTGTGCATATATATATATGTATATATATTATATATATATATATATATTATATATATATATATATATGTATATATGCCAAAAGGATACAGATGATAGAGTCATTATCTATATATACATATATTATAAGTACATACATATTTAGATATACATAAATAATACACATGCATATATATGTGTGTGTATGTGCAGTTACATATACATATTATGTATTATATATATACAACACGCATATACACACACACACATCTAATATATATATATACATGCATACACACATACAGGGTATATGCATATAATGTGTGTTTGTGTTGTGTGTGTGTTGATAAGTATATAATTATTATAGGTGTTGATATTTTCTAAACTTTGATAATAAATTATTCAAAAATAAGGTTTTAAAAGGACCAGGTCTGATTCTGTTGGCAAGGTTACTACAGACTTCTCACTCCTGGACGCAATTTTACTTTGAACCTGGCGATTTTGACCGAAATTTGTACCATTGGCCAGGTTCACACTTGCTCAGTCAACCTGGACGTCCCTTGCTCACCAAGGGCGCCCATATTGATGCCGAGGTCAGTGCGGATTCTTTTTCATCACGAGTAAGCCTGTAGCGGTGATCCCCGCCTCAAGCCATCCTACAGCCCAGGCCTCCGAGTCGCCGGATTACAGGGTCGAGCCACCAACCCCAGCCACTTTGAGCTGGTTGTTAAGGTCGTTTTGAATAAGTCTCTTTTTCTCCGGAGAAAGGGGGAGGGGAAGCAGCTACCAAAATCACACTGCATTCGGATGACATGGTAACCTTGCCAACATAACCCAATTTAATATTTTCTGCTGATTAATAGTAAAACTTCAATAAAAGCTTTTGAAAATTGATTAAGCACATGGAGTTGAGAGTAAAAGTATATTGGTTTAACTTTGATGACATTAAAGTGATGAATATGGATATTTTGATTTAAGATTAATCATAATGATGCTCTTGGGCTTTGATACCCTGCAGTATTCCCTATATGGAATTTTTGCTTTTTTCTTTGAACTCAAAGACTGTCACGGAAGCATTTAAAACATGTTTATACACATATTCTGTGTATCTTGCATTTTGTAATATTGATGAATTGAAAAGTAACTGGTTACATTATCTCGAAAGGTTCTTAAAGTATCCAATGTATCTTAGTCACACTCTTTCTTTGCAATAAACTGTAAATAACTTTGTAATTAAAATCATTCCAACGTATGCATAAACACGGTGGTTAATTGCTGTTTTGCTCTTATTTTCATTTCTTATAAGCATTGTCAAGGAGAAAAAAAGCCTTATAAACAAAATTGATATGTCATATAAAACTACTGTTATAAAAAAGGACCAAGTCTGGTTTTGTTGGCAGTGCTACTGCAGGCCGCCCACTCTCGGGCGTGATCCCACTACTGCTCCACACGGGTGCTTTTGGCTGCTGGGTTTCCCCCCTGGCCCGGTTCACACCTCCTTAGTCAACCTGGACGTCCCTGGCTCCCCAAGGACGCCCATATTGATGCCGAGCTTAGTGCGGACACCCAATCACCATGAGGAGTCCTGCAGCAGTGATCCCCACCTCAAGCCATCCTACAGCCCAGGCCTCCGAGTCGCCGGATTACAGAGTCGAGCCACCGACCCCAGCCAATGGTGGTTGCATGATAACGTCCTTTTGAACAACAAAACATTTGGGACGTTTTCATTTCTACTGAAATATTGTTCTGCTAAGGAAATACATCTAGAATTGAACTTTTTATATATGCATACATATTCACTTGCAAATACACATGCACACTACATGCACACAGTCACAAACACACTCACAGAGACGATACACTACATATACATATACATATACATATAGCAGTATATACATGCACATACATATACACACAAGAGAGCTCTACACATACAAGAATTGGTATATGATTCAATATAGTTTTACTATTTATATATTAAGACATTGTGGAAGCAAAGTCTGGTTGAAATACAAGTATGATATGCTGATTGCAGGTGAAGTATGGCTAAATGAAGTTTCAGTATAGAATTACAGCGGCTGGGGTCGGTGGCTCGACTCTGTAATCCGGCGACTCGGAGGCCTGGGCTGTAGGATGGCTTGAGGTGGGGATCACTGCTGCAGGACTCCTCATGGTGATTGGGTGTCCGCACTAAGCTCGGCATCAATATGGGCGTCCTTGGGGAGCCAGGGACGTCCAGGTTGACTAAGGAGGTGTGAACCGGGCCAGGGGGGAAACCCAGCAGCCAAAAGCACCCGTGTGGAGCAGTAGTGGGATCACGCCCGAGAGTGGGCGGCCTGCAGTAGCCTTGCCAATAGAATCAGACTCGGTCCTTTTATACAATAGTGACGTCAGCTGATTTATACTGATACCATTTACTCACAGAAGATATCTCATTCTGAATGCGCATGTCAAAAATGAAGTGATTCCTTTACGTTCCTCTTGCAAAGATTTTACCTGAAAAGTTATGTATCGTTGAATTGAAATTGGATTACTTCCCCTAAGTATCTTTTTCAAGCATATTTTTATTACGATTTCTTCGGCAATAAGCTTTTCAAACGCATATTTACATATGATTATATATTCACACATTTATATGTACATATATCATACGTATGTGTATATGTAATATATATACATATACATACATATATATATATATATATATATATATATATATATATATATATATATATATATATATATATATATATATCCACATCATATTCATATGCATAAATGTTTCTATATAGGATATATACTTATATACATATGCATGTGTATGTTCATGTGTATATGTGTATCCACTTTAAGGGTATATAAGTGTGTGCAATACTGGTGAGAACTTGATGTCGATGTATGACGTATCGTTTTCAAAAACTAATACTGTAGTGTGTATTGTGTAAGTAACGTCTTTCCCAAACGAGAAATATATTTCTTTGATATATCAATCATATATCAAAGAAACAAACCAAATATAGGAATAAATAATTGAACTTGTATGTGCGTAAAATTAATCAATAAATAAATGAATAAATAATGTGTGTAAAATGATGAATTGCTGACATCTTAAGCTACCATACTTGGTGTATGATGAATCTCATAAGTAGATAGGGAAATGTTTTACAATAGACATGAAGTTCTTCTGACTCTGAAGTTAATTAGGCTACGAGTTGCATCTTAAAGCGGCTGGGGTCGGTGGCTCGACCCTGTAATCCGGCGACTCGGAGGCCTGGGCTACAGGATGGCTTGAGGTGAGAATCACTGCTAGAGGATTACTCATGATGACACAGTGTCCGCACTAACCTTGGCATCAATATGGGCGCCCTTGGTGAGCAAGGGACGTCCAGGTTGACTGAGGAAGTGTGTACGGGCCGGCGGGGACACAGCACAGCCAAAAGCACCCATGACGAGAAGTGGAATCACGCCCGAGAGAGAGCAGTCCGTAGCATCCTTGCCAATATAATCAGACTTAGTCCTTTTAAATCCTGAACTTCCTCTCCCCAAACTGCAATACAAACGAAAAAAACTGTGATGAATTACAACTAATGTACCTAATATCAGTTGCGTTTATTACTGTATATAATCTAGTATTGTTGACTTTCATAGACATGTATATTATACATATCTACATATCCTTAGTAAGCTTGGCCGTTCTTGACCCCTTAAAGATGGCCGTATTGATCCCAACCCTGATCCAAGCATCGAGTTCTTAGACAAGCCTTTTAGTTCATCTAGTTTACAGCCTCTGTAGACTGCTTAAACATTATATAGCCCGTACTTCTGCATGAAAGTATCGTATCACACTTTAGTTGTATCACTTTAGTCAGTGCTAAAGTGATTGAGAAAACATCCTCATGAGATTTTCCTCCAAGGCATCGTGCATTTATATAGCTATAAGCTACTGTGTGAAGGCATAAAAGGATGAGGTCTGGATGTTCAGGTAAGGCTTCTACAGGCCGCTCACTCCCGGGCGCGATCCCACTACTGCTCGACGCGGGTGCTTTTGACTCTGGCCCGGTTCTCGCCTCATCCCAGGCCCCGACTCGCCGCATCACAGGGTCGAGCCCGACCTCATCCGACGCTGGTTGCATGACATCCATTTTACTGTTGAAATATTGATCTACTTAGTATATACCTCTAGGATTTTACTGTTTATATAGAGATACATATACATACAAGAACATACGAATACACATGCACGCAGAGGCACAAACACACACGCAGACACAGATACACATATTCGCTACACACACACACACACACATTGATTTATGTATACACAGGAACACATCCATATATATACATATACATAAATGCACAAACACCTATGTGTATATATACATGTACATATATACACACAAGCACATATGCCTAACAATGTGATACTTTTCTTGGATGTCCCCTTTCGCAACATCTCATTTATGGAAAGTGAGCATTAAGAAATCTCTACACATATGAAAATGGATAAATGAAAAGCGAGTAGTAAATTAATAAATAGCAAAAAAATCATATGCTCCGTGGAGTCATTCATGTTTACCATATTGTTTACTAGTCAACTGAATCAGATATTTCCTTTTTTTTTTTACTAATATAAAAGTATTGTGAAAGCAAAGACTGGTTAACGAACAAGTATGAAATGCGGATCATATGTGAAGTCATATGATTACTCACAGCCCTAGTATAGAAGGACGGCGGCTGGGGTTGGTGCAGGACCTGTCACGTGGATTGGGCATCCGCGTTAAGTTCGGCATCAATAAGGGCGTCCTTGGGGAGCCAGGGACGTTGTAGGATGGCTTGAGGTGGGGATCACTGCTATAGGATTACCCATGATGACACAGTGTCCGCACTAACCTCGGCATCAATATGGGCGCCCTTGGTGAGCAAGGGACGTCCAGGTTGACTGAGGAAGTGTGCACGGGCCGGCGGGGACACAGCACAGCCAAAAGCACCCATGACGAGAAGTGGAATCACGCCCGAGAGAGAGCAGTCCGTAGCATCTTTGCAAACATAACTAGACTTTGTTCTTTTTAACGTCTGAACCTATTTTCTATACTTTTCCTTTCAGCAGAATATAACAAAAAAGGAAGCGTTAAGTTACAACCGCTGTACATTATACATGTTGCGTTGATCACTTTTCTTATTCTGTTATTATCGACCTTTCATCTAGGGATGTATACCATACATATTTACATTTCCTTAATCATCCTATGCTCCACGTATTGATCCTGAACCCGGCACACACATCGAGTTCAACAAGTTAAACAGGCCTTTCAATTTACATGGTTTGCACACTGTAGATTGCTTTATACTCCATGTGGTAGAGAAAATATAAAAATGAGATATTTGATTAAGGCTTATTAAGACGGTTATAAACTACTGTGTGAAGGGATAAAAGGACGAAATCTAGCTGTTCTGGCAAGGCTACTGCAGGCCCACTCTCGGCGTGATCCCACTACTGTTCCACACGGGTGCTTTTGGCTGCTGGTTTTGCCCCTGGCCCGGTTCACACCGCCTTAGTCAACCTGTACGTCCCTGTGTATATCTATTTACTTATATCTATCTATCTATCTATCTATCTATCTATCTATATATACATGTGTGTGTGTACATATATACATATATGTATGTTTTATATAAAGGTTTATATATTCACACACACACACACACACACACACAACACACACACACACACACACACACACAACACATATATATATATATATATATATTATATATAAATATAATATGTGTGTGTGTGTGTGTGTGTGTGTGTCTGTGTGTGTGTGTGTGTGTGTGTGTGGTGTGTGTGTGTGTGTGTGTGTGTGTGTGTGTATACTGTGATTAAACATAACATGAAAAACAGAGAACACATATTTAGATGGATAAATAGACAGGTTGGTAGATAGATATATGGCTCTACAGAAAAAGAAACAGAGAGAAAAGTACATACTACTTGCATTCATTTTATGAATACATACATACATTTATGTAAAGACAGATCAATCGAGAGAATGAAAGGCAGATGTACAGGGAGAAACAGGAGGTGGAAGAAAGACGGACAAACAGGCAGAGAGACTGAAATGTGAAGTCGAACACTTACAGATGCTTCCTTCTCTGTAACTGGTTCAGATAATGAATGCCTTCATATCCCATGATTAGGTATTTATAGTTCCCAATGTTTGGTAATCTACATAGAATTTAGAATGTAAAAGGACCAAGTCTGATTCTGTTGGCAAGGTTACTACAGACTTCTCACTCCTGGACGCAATTTTACTTTGAACCTGGCGATTTTGACCGTAATTTGTACCATTGGCCAGGTTCACACTTGCTCAGTCAACCTGGACGTCCCTTGCTCACCAAGGGCGCCCATATTGATGCCGAGGTCAGTGCGGATTCTTTTTCATCACGAGTAAGCCTGTAGCGGTGATCCCCGCCTCAAGCCATCCTACAGCCCAGGCCTCCGAGTCGCCGGATTACAGGGTCGAGCCACCAACCCCAGCCACTTTGTCTTGGATATTACGATCGTTTTGAATAACATTTTCCTCTGAAAAATGGGTAAGGGCTGCTACAGAAAGCACCTTTTATGTGGTTTCGTGGTAACCCTACATAAGAGCTTTTACATAATATTGATTTATAGTAACGTACACAGTACATGTGTATATGCTCCTTTGCTTCAACTAGACGACTGTCGCTGAAGCATCTTGAATACATTTTGTACACATCAGTATATATATATATATATATATATTATATTATATATATATATATATATATATATATATATATATATATATACAATCCATGTGTATGTACATTAATTTATCCGGCGACTCGGAGGCCTGGGCTGTAGGATGGCTTGAGGTGGGGATCACTGCTGCAGGACTCATGGTGATTGGGTGTCTGCACTAAGCTCGGCAACAATCACGCCCGAGAGAGAGCAGTCTGTAGCATCCTTGCCAATATAATCAGACTTTTTAAAGTCTGAAAAAAATTTCAACAGAAAATTTCTCTCCAAAATATAATATAACAAAAAAGAGTAATAAATTACAACTACTGTACATTATATCAGTTGCGTTTATTGTTGTATATAGTCTCTCATCACTGCTTTTCATACAGACATGTATATTATACATATATACGTATTCTTTCTAACCCTGGCCGTTCCTGACTTCTTGAGAACGGCCGTATTGATCCTGACCCTGGTGCAAGCATCGAGTTAAAGAAGTTAGACAAGCCTTTCAGTTCACTTAGTTTACAGCCTCTGTAGATTGCTTAAACAATATATAGCCAATACATTTTCCACACTTTAATTGTATAGCTTTAGTCAATGCACAACAACACTCTGTGGAAGCAGAAAAAGATACAGGGAATTGAGAAAATACCCGCATGAGGTTTTATCTTACGCATCTTGCATTTATAAAGATATAAGCTACTGTGTGAAGGCATAAAAGGACGAAGTCTGGCTGTTCAGGAGGCTACTACAGGCCACTCACTCTCGGGCGTGATCCCACTACTGCTCCACACGGGTGCTTTTGGCTGCTGGGTTTCCCCCCTGGCCCGGTTCACACCTCCTTAGTCAACCTGGACGTCCCTGGCTCCCCAAGGACGCCCATATTGATGCCGAGCTTAGTGCGGACACCCAATCACCATGAGGAGTCCTGCAGCAGTGATCCCCACCTCAAGCCATCCTACAGCCCAGGCCTCCGAGTCGCCGGATTACAGAGTCGAGCCACCGACCCCAGCCAATGGGGGTTGCATGATAACGTCCTCTTTAACAGCAAAACTTTTTCATTTCTACAGAGATATTGTTCTGCTAGGAAATACATCTAGAGTTGATCTTTTTATATGCATACATATACACATGCAAATATACATGCACACAGAGGCACAAGCACACTCACATAGATAGATACACTATATATACATATACACACAAACGCACATGTATATATGCATACTATTAAGATCTCATTCATGGAACGTGTCCATCAAGAGAGGTCTCCACATACAAGAATTGGCTAAATGAAGTTTCAATATAGAATTACAGCGGCTGGGGTCGGTGGCTCGACTCTGTAATCCGGCGACTCGGAGGCCTGGGCTGTAGGATGGCTTGAGGTGGGGATCACTGCTGCAGGACTCCTCATGGTGATTGGGTGTCCGCACTAAGCTCGGCATCAATATGGGCGTCCTTGGGGAGCCAGGGACGTCCAGGTTGACTAAGGAGGTGTGAACCGGGCCAGGGGGGAAACCTAGCAGCCAAAAGCACCCTTGTGGAGCAGTAGTGGGATCACGCCCGAGAGTGGGCTGCCTGCAGTAGCCCTGCTAACTGAACCAGACTTAGTCCTTTTGTGTAACAGTATCTTTAACTGATTTATATCATTTTTGTTTATCTCGCAATTTATTTTGTTTTTGATCACTGTATATACACATATAGATGTGTGTGTGTGAACATGAATGTGCATATACATCTATGTATGATATATTTTCTGACATTCAAGTATGTATTTTTATTTTACAAACTCTACATTTACGATTTTTTTCAACTTTGTTTTCATTTTCTCGAAAAATGTACTTTACTGGATCGCAAAAAGAAAGGGATTGAAATTTATTGGACGCGTTATGAACTTTTTGAGATCAAATATTTTTCAATTTATCAATACTACAGTATGCAGGATTTATTTCTCTGTGTTGTCCAAAGTTAGGTATATGCTTAAGAGTACATAGTATATATACATATGCACACATGTGCATAGAGGCTTACTCATGTGCATATACCTATATATACACACAGAATGTAAACATAATCATGTTTACAATTCTTCCGCGACAGTCTTCCGGTTCAACGAAGAGAGCAACTGTAGGGTATCAAATCCAAGGGTATCTTTATGATTCATCATGATTCATAACGTACATATTTCCCTTTAATATTATTAACCTGAAAATTAATATATTTCTTCCCTCAACTTTGCGTGCTTATTCCGTTTTCAAAGAACTTTATCATGGAAAAAATATTCAAAAGGATCTTAATATCCAGCTCAGAGTGGCTGGGGTTGGTGGCTCGACCCTGTAATCCGGCGACTCGGAGGCCTGGGCTGTAGGATGGCTTGAGGCGGGGATCACCGCTACAGGCTTACTCGTGATGAAAAAGAATCCGCACTGACCTCGGCATCAATATGGGCGCCCTTGGTGAGCAAGGGACGTCCAGGTTGACTGAGCAAGTGTGAACCTGGCCAATGGTACAAATTACGGTCAAAATCGCCAGGTTCAAAGTAAAATTGCGTCCAGGAGTGAGAAGTCTGTAGTAACCTTGCCAACAGAATCAGACTTGGTCCTTTTAATGCATAATTTCTAAACGATTTTCTTTTGAAAATATCAGCCCTAATTGTGGAACACGGGACCATTATTGAAATAGCTTACAGAGTAAGTTGCGTCTGTAAGTCTTGGGAAATATGTCTATAATTTGTGGATTTTTTTTTCTTTTATATTCACATAATATCTGAATTTGTTTCACCACACACACACGTATACATGTATTTATCTATGTATGCATGTACGAATAATCATATATGTATAGAGAGGTATTCATTCCTCTCTTTCTTTCTGTTTGTCTCTTTCTGTTACTTTTGTCACATACATTTACATGTCTATATGCATATATGGATTTATACACACAACACACACACACACACACACACACACACACACACACAACACACATATATATATATATATATATATATATATATATATATATATATATATATATATATGATGCATGCACTCGTAATGTATTATGGACGAATGTTTCTATATAATTATGGGTGTGAGTGTTTTATAGCATTTCACATATATCCTAAAACAATGCAAGGTTAGTGCAGACACCTTGTCACCATGAGTAATCCTCTAACAGTCACGTCAATACAGCAAGACAGAATAATTAACTTGCATCTCAGAAAGATTTCATGTCTCTTGTAAACAATAATTATCAATAGCACTAGTCTTAGCTCATGAAAAATGTAAAATACATACAGTTAACTCTAATCAGAATTTTAAAAGTATTGCACATATGTACTTGCAGAAAAACACAGGCGCATTATATATACACCAATTCACATGCATGCATGCAAACACTCATACAACATAGTCATTACCTATATAAACACATGTACAAAACACACAAATATACATATGTATTATATGATATAATATATTTTATATATGTTCATATATATATATATTACATACATAACCATGTCTATATATTTATGCATGGGTATGTTTAAAAAGCTTATTGTCGACGAAACTGTCGTAAAAGTTTGCTTAGAGGAAATACTGATGTTTTAAATCTACTACACCATTTTTCAGGTAAAACCACAATTACATAAAAGGTTTTTAAAGCAATTACTTAATTTCCGATACACGTACACATATTAAAATACTTCCTTTGAGATAAAGGGCATTACCTAAAAATATACTAAGTAAAAGGGCTAAGTCTGGTTCTGTTAGCAGGGCTACTGCAGGCCGCCCACTCTCGGGCGTGATCCCACTACTGCTCCACACGGGTGCTTTTGGCTGCTGGGTTTCCCCCCTGGCCCGGTTCACACCTCCTTAGTCAACCTGGACGTCCCTGGCTCCCCAAGGACGCCCATATTGATGCCGAGCTTAGTGCGGACACCCAATCACCATGAGGAGTCCTGCAGCAGTGATCCCCACCTCAAGCCATCCTACAGCCCAGGCCTCCGAGTCGCCGGATTACAGAGTCGAGCCACCGACCCCAGCCGCTGTAATTCTATACTGAAACTTCATTTAGCCATACTTCACCTGCAATTAGCATATCATACTTGTATTTCAACCGGACTTTGCTTCCACGATGACTATATATATAGTAAAACTATATTGAATCATATACCAATTCTTGTACATGTAGAGCTCTCTTAATGGACACGTTCAATGAATGAGATTATTGTTATGTACATATACATGCGTGTTTGTGCGTATATGTACATGTATGTATATATGTTCTGCTAATATATATATATATATATATATATATATATATATATATATATATGTGTGTGTGTGTGTGTGTGTGTGTGTGTGTGTGTGTGTGTGTGTGTGTGTGTAGTTTAATGTGTGTGTTTCTGTGTATATGTAAGTGTGCATGTGTATATGTATGCATATATGAAAAGTTCAATTCTAGATGTATTTCCTTAGCAGAACAATATTTCAGTAGAAATGAAAACGTCCCAAATGTTTTGTTGTTCAAAAGGACGTTATCATGCAACCACCATTGGCTGGGGTCGGTGGCTCGACTCTGTAATCCGGCGACTCGGAGGCCTGGGCTGTAGGATGGCTTGAGGTGGGGATCACTGCTGCAGGACTCCTCATGGTGATTGGGTGTCCGCACTAAGCTCGGCATCAATATGGGCGTCCTTGGGGAGCCAGGGACGTCCAGGTTGACTAAGGAGGTGTGAACCGGGCCAGGGGGGAAACCCAGCAGCCAAAAGCACCCGTGTGGAGCAGTAGTGGGATCACGCCCGAGAGTGGGCGGCCTGTAGTAGCCTCACCTGAACAGCCAGACTTCGTCCTTTTATGCCTTCACACAGTAGCTTATAGCTTCATAAATGCAAGATGCCTTAGATAAAATCTGATGCGGTATTTTCTCAATTTCTTGTAACTCTTTTCTGCTTCCACAGAATATTGTTGTGCATTGACTAAACTGATACAATTAAAGTGTGATATGATACTGCCCTGTAAAATGTACAGGTTATATACTGTTTAAGCAATTTACAAAGGCTGTAAACCAGGTGAACTGAAAGGCTTGTCTAACTTCTTTAACTCGATGCTTACACCAGGGTCAGGATCAATACGGCCGTTCTCAAGAAGTCAGGAACGGCCAGGCTTAGAAAGAATACGTATATATGTATAATATACATGTCTGTATGAAAGGTGATGAAGAGACTATATACAACAATAAACGCAACTGATATAATGTACAGTAGTTGTAATTCACTTTTTTTATATTATATTTGGAGAGATATTTTCTGTTGAAAAAATGAAAATTTGTTCAGACGTTAAAAGGTCTAAGTCTGATTATATTGGCAAGGATGCTACGGACTGCTCTCTCTCGGGCGTGATTGATGCCGAGCTTAGTGCGGACACCCAATCACCATGAGGAGTCCTGCAGCAGTGATCCCCACCTCAAGCCATCCTATAACCCAGGCCTCCGAGTCGCCGGATAAATTAATGTACATACACATAGAATGTATGTATATATATAATGTGTACAAAATGTGTTCAAAATGCTTCTGCGACAGTCGTCTAGTTGAAGCAAAGGAGCATATACACATGTACTGTGTACGTTACTATAAATCAATATTATGTAGTAAGCTGTCTTATGTAGGGTTACCACGAAACCACATAAAAGGTGCTTTCTGTAGCAGCCCTTACCCATTTTTCAGAGGAAAATGTTATTCAAAACGATCGTAATATCCAAGACAAAGTGGCTGGGGTTGGTGGCTCGACCCTGTAATCCGGCGACTCGGAGGCCTGGGCTGTAGGATGGCTTGAGGCGGGGATCACCGCTACAGGCTTACTCGTGATGAAAAAGAATCCGCACTGACCTCGGCATCAATATGGGCGCCCTTGGTGAGCAAGGGACGTCCAGGTTGACTGAGCAAGTGTGAACCTGGCCAATGGTACAAATTACGGTCAAAATCGCCAGGTTCAAAGTAAAATTGCGTCCAGGAGTGAGAAGTCTGTAGCAACCTTGCCAACAGAATCAGACTTAGTCCTTTTACATTCTAAATTCTATGTAGATTACCAAACATTGGGAACTATAAATACCTAATCATGGGATATGAAGGCATTATCTGAACCAGTTACAGAGAAGGAAGCATCTGTAAGTGTTCACATTTCAGTCTCTCTGCCTGTTTGTCCGTCTTTCTTCCACCTCCTGTTTCTCCCTGTACATCTGCCTTTCATTCTCTCGATCGATCTGTCTCTACATAAATGTATGTATGTATTCATAAAATGAATGCAAGTAGTATGTACTTTTCTCTCTGTTTTTCTGTAGAGCCATATATCTATCTACCAACCCGTCTATTTATCCATCTAAAAATGTGTGTTCTCTTTTTTTATGTTATGTTTAATCACAGTATATATATATATAATATATATATATATATATATATATATATATTATATATATGTATATTATGTATATATATATATATATATATATTATATATATATATATATATATATATATATATATATATATATATATATATATATATATATAATATATATATATATATATATATATATATATATATATATATATATAATAATAAATAGATATACACAGGGACGTACAGGTTGACCAAGGAGGAGTGCATCGGGCCAGGGGGGAAACCCAGCAGCCAAAAGCACCCGTGTGGAGCAGTAGTGGGATCACGCCCGAGTGGCGGCTGCAGTAGCCTTGCCAGATTTCGTCCTTTTATCCCTTCACACAGTAGTTTATAACCGTCTTAATAAGCCTTAATCAAATATCTCATTTTTATATTTTCTCTACCACATGGAGTATAAAGCAATCTACAGTGTGCAAACCATGTAAATTGAAAGGCCTGTTTAACTTGTTGAACTCGATGTGTGTGCCGGGTTCAGGATCAATACGTGGAGCATAGGATGATTAAGGAAATGTAAATAAGTATGGTATACATACCTAGATGAAAGGTCGATAATAACAGAATAAGAAAAGTGATCAACGCAACATACATAATGTACAGTGATTGTAACTTAACGCTTCCTTTTTTGTTATATTCTGCTGAAAGGAAAAGTATAGAAAAATAGGTTCAGACGTTAAAAAGAACAAAGTCTAGTTATGTTTGCAAAGATGCTACGGACTGCTCTCTCTCGGGCGTGATTCCACTTCTCGTCATGGGTGCTTTTGGCTGTGCTGTGTCCCCGCCGGCCCGTGCACACTTCCTCAGTCAACCTGGACGTCCCTTGCTCACCAAGGGCGCCCATATTGATGCCGAGGTCAGTGCGGATTCTTTTTCATCACGAGTAAGCCTGTAGCGGTGATCAAGCCATCCTACAGCCCAGGCCTCCGAGTCGCCGGATTACAGGGTCGAGCCACCAACCCCAGCCGCTTTAAAATAAGTTTGAATGCCATAAAGAGTGGGTCAGGTTTCTTATCTGTTGTACAAATCAGACGTCATGCACTGTATATGGTAGCTTTTCACACACCCATTATTATACTTTGTATTGCATATGTGAGTTTAGTTATATATTCCTTATTTACAGGGTTTCTGATTGTTATAGAAACCAGATAAAAATGCAAAATGTGCTTAGAAAAGTAATCCAATTTTATTCGAAATATACAGAACATTTCAAGTGAAATCAATTTCCGCAAAAAAATGTACAGGATTGATTTTTCTTATAAGCATATCCATCAGTTCTAGATAATTCTCATTAATGGGAATTAATTTAGATAATGTTATTTAAAAGGCGCAAGACAGCTTCTGTTGGCGAGGCTATTGCAGGCCGCTCACTCTCGGGCGTGGTCCCAATACGAGTGCTTTTGGCTACTACCCTCTCTCCTCGGCCCGGGTCACACCTCCCTAGCCAACGTCCCTGGCTCCCCAAGGACGCCCTTATTGATGCCGAACTTAACGCGGATGCCCAATCCACGTGACAGGTCCTGCACCAACCCCAACCGCCGTCCTTCTATACTAGGGCTTGAGTAATCATATGACTTCACATATGATCCGCATTTCATACTTGTTCGTTAACCAGTCTTTGCTTTCACAATACTTTTATATTAGTAAAAAAAAAAAGAAATATCTGATTCAGTTGACTAGTAAACAATATGGTAAACATGAATGACTCCACGGAGCATATGATTTTTTTGCTATTTATTAATTTACTACTCGCTTTTCATTTATCCATTTCCGTATGTGTAGAGATTTCTTAATGCTCACTTTCCATAAATGAGATGTTGCGAAAGGGGACATCCAAGAAAAGTATCACATTGTTAGGCATATGTGCTTGTGTGTATATATGTACATGTATATATACACATAGGTGTTTGTGCATTTATGTATATGTATATATATGGATGTGTTGCTGTGTATACATAAATCAATGTGTGTGTGTGTATGTGTGTAGCGAATATGTGTATCTGTGTCTGCGTGTGTGTTTGTGCCTCTGCGTGCATGTGTATTCGTATGTTCTTGTATGTATTTGTATCTCTATATAAACAGTAAAATCCTAGAGGTATATACTAAGTAGATCAATATTTCAACAGTAAAATGGATGTCATGCAACCAGCGTCGGATGAGGTCGGGCTCGACCCTGTGATGCGGCGAGTCGGGGGCCTGGGATGAGGCGAGAACCGGGCCAGAGTCAAAAGCACCCGCGTCGAGCAGTAGTGGGATCGCGCCCGGGAGTGAGCGGCCTGTAGAAGCCTTACCTGAACATCCAGACCTCATCCTTTTATGCCTTCACACAGTAGCTTATAGCTCTATAAATGCACGATGCCTTGGAGGAAAATCTCATGAGGATGTTTTCTCAATCACTTTAGCACTGACTAAAGTGATACAACTAAAGTGTGATACGATACTTTCATGCAGAAGTACGGGCTATATAATGTTTAAGCAGTCTACAGAGGCTGTAAACTAGATGAACTAAAAGGCTTGTCTAAGAAACTCGATGCTTGGATCAGGGTTGGGATCAATACGGCCATCTTTAAGGAGTCAAGAACGGCCAAGCTTACTAAGGATATGTAGATATGTATAATATACATGTCTATGAAAGTCAACAATACTAGATTATATACAGTAATAAACGCAACTGACATCAGGTACATTAATTGTAATTCATCACTCAGTTTTTTTCGTTTGTATTGCAGTTTGGGGAGAGGAAGTTCAGGATTTAAAAGGACTAAGTCTGATTATATTGGCAAGGATGCTACGGACTGCTCTCTCTCGGGCGTGATTCCACTTCTCGTCATGGGTGCTTTTGGCTGTGCTGTGTCCCCGGCCCGGTACACACTTCCTCAGTCAACCTGGACGTCCCTTGCTCACCAAGGGCGCCCATATTGATGCCAAGGTTAGTGCGGACACTGTGTCATCATGAGTAATCCTCTAGCAGTGATTCTCACCTCAAGCCATCCTGTAGCCCAGGCCTCCGAGTCGCCGGATTACAGGGTCGAGCCACCGACCCCAGCCGCTTTAAGATGCAACTCGTAGCCTAATTAACTTCAGAGTCAGAAGAACTTCATGTCTATTGTAAAATATTTCCCTATCTACCTATGAGACTCATCATACACCAAGTATGGTAGCTTAAGATTTCAGCAATTCATCATTTTACACACATTATTTATTCATTTATTTATTGATTAATTTTACGCACATACAAGTTCAATTATTTATTCCTATATTTGGTTTGTTTCTTTGATATATGATTGATATATCAAAGAAATATATATTTCTCGTTTGGGAAAGACGTTACTTACACAATACACACTACAGTATTAGTTTTTGAAAACGATACGTCATACATCGACATCAAGTTCTCACCAGTATTGCACACACTTATATACCCTTAAAGTGGATACACATATACACATGAACATACACATGCATATGTATATAAGTATATATCCTATATAGAAACATTTATGCATATGAATATGATGTGTGATATATATATATATATATATATATATATATATATATATATATATATATATATATATATATATATATATATATATTATATATACACATACGTATTATATATGTATACACATATATATGTGTGACTATATAATCATATGTAAATATGTGTTTGAAAAGCTTATTGCCGAAGAAATCGTAATAAAAATATGCTTGAAAAAGATACTTAGGGGAAGTAATCCAATTTCAATTCAACGATACATAACTTTTCAGGTAAAATCTTTGCAAGAGGAACGTAAAGGAATCACTTCATTTTTGACATTGCATTCAGAATGAAATATCTTCTGTGAGTAAATGGTATCAGTATAAATCAGCTGACGTTACTATTGTATAAAAGGACCGAGTCTGATTCTATTGGCAAGGCTACTGCAGGCCGCCCACTCTCGGGCGTGATCCCACTACTGCTCCACACGGGTGCTTTTGGCTGCTGGGTTTCCCCCCTGGCCCGGTTCACACCTCCTTAGTCAACCTGGACGTCCCTGGCTCCCCAAGGACGCCCATATCGATGCCGAGCTTAGTGCGGACACCCAATCACCATGAGGAGTCCTGCAGCAGTGATCCCCACCTCAAGCCATCCTACAGCCCAGGCCTCCGAGTCGCCGGATTACAGAGTCGAGCCACCGACCCAGCCGCTGTAATTCTGTGCTAAGTTGTATTTAAAATCGTGATCATTTCATACTCGGTTGTCAACCAGTCCATGCTACTCACAAGGTCATCCGCTAATACATTACCAAATCTCTTACTATTCACTCACGTACCTAATCAACATATATGAAACAGTTTTTTATGAAATATTAAATGGAGAGTGTATACATAATTAAACTAAACCGTATCTGCATGAATATGCATACATACATTCATACATACACACACACACACACACACACACACACACACACACACACACACACATATATATATATATATATATATATATATATATAATATATATTATATACATATATACATACATATATATGTATACGTATGTGTGTGTATTTAGCATAATTATTCTGTGTGTTTACGTACGT